>JAVQJL010095137.1:0-23447 GCA_036024295.1 Nannoperca obscura
TAAAGTTAAGACTAGTTTAAAGTCATCTTCATTGAAAAGTACAGTGCTTTTCCTTCAAAAATAAGGACATTTCAATGTGACCCCAAACTTTTGAACGGTAGTGTATATATATATATTCTATCTAGATGCATATGGTATATATCTATACTTCTTTATTATAAGAACTTTATTTTGACTGGGGAAAATAAAGATAGAACCTGAATGTTTAGTAAATGTCTAACATTTCCTCCATCCCTTGTTTTGTCAGGCTCAGCACGTGTAGTGTGACGTAGGCTTAGCAAGACACACACACACACACACACACTGTGTCCACCCACCAACATTATCTCCTCTGCTTGTTAATGGGGACAGCTCACACAAACGCCCTAGCAGAAGTGAAAAATCTCCAGCCCCTTGCTCAGATTTGTTCCCCTGACATCAATCGTTGATCCTGTAATTTCTCCCACCTTTCGGGGGTTTTGCCCCGGTCGTTGATGTGCTTTTAAAATGTATGTGTGCCATTTGCCTTCGAGTATACAATCGGGTATAGACACATAAAATAGAGGAGAAAAATGGGTGGTAGTGAGGGGTTTTGCAAGCTAAAGGGATTTTTTTTTCCAAAAAGGTACACAGATACCCTGAGGAATAGATTTACTGGCCTAGAATTGTCTGTCAAGATGTGATACATTCAGAAGTTTTGCAGAGATGAATCTAGACAAATTAATGCATTTGTGATTCCTTCCCACATGTGCGTGTGCGTGTGTGTGTGTGTGTGTGTGTGTGTGTGTGCGTGCGTGGTGGTGGTTGGGTTGTGTGTGTCTGTAAGAGGGGAGGATGGAACTGGAGGGAGTTAGTATGCTGAAGGTAAGTCAGTGGGCCGGCAGGTAAGTAGGAGACAGAGCAGAGTAATCAGGCTGCCCACAGCCCAGTGGCACAGAAATCACACACACACACACACACACACACACCCCACACACACACACACACAGCCCACCAATCGTTCATTTTCCTAATGATCCACAGAGCAGCAGGAGGCAGGAAGCCATGTTGACTGAGAGACCTCTGCCTTAAACCTCTCTCAGAGCAGCATTACTAATGATACTGTCAGTCTTACTCTGCCGAGTGTGTTTGTCAGTTTGTAAAACTTCTTTTTTGTTATTTGTTGTTAAAATGTTATAGCGTTAACTAGGTCAAAGTCACTTTTCTTCATTTGGCTTTGTTAAATGTGCACTAATCTACCATACCACCAATTAACATCCTGTTAACCTTGGCCAACAAGAGCTCACAGTGAGTCTAATACAACACGTAAAAATCACTCCCGCCTTCTCGCTCCTCTCATCTCATTTCTGCTGACCATAAATTCTTTATATGAATATTTCTTGGACGGGTAAAAAAATAAAAATAAAAAAAAAACTTTCACCCACAAGTTTAGGCAAATATCAGGACGGCCATGGAGGCGATGTGGCCCTGGGTGGCCATTAGGATGCAGCAAGCAGCGTTTCCATGCAGACACCATCTCCACATGGAAAGGTCACCTCCCTCCCTTCGCGGGTAAATACGCAGACGTATACAAATGCGGTTGCGTGCTGAAATGGCTCACCTTAAGAAGGCATTAGGCTCTCTTCCACTGAACTTTACATCCCTCTCTCCCCATTATCTTAACCAATGGCATTTCAACATCTTCCAAAGTAGTGGAATGCTCCCAAACTAAGCAAAGCCATTAAGTCTGCACCTTCAAAAACCCAGAGTGATTCTCAGTTCGCTAAATGGAGAAAAAAAAGAAAGAAAAGGAAATCGTTCAGCTGGTTTATGGCAATATGATTTTATGATTGCCATTGGTATACATGTGTTCCACTTTAATAACTAGATAATTTTATTTTGACAACATTATTTTGAACACATCAATTTGAAAACATTAAATGCTTATTGAGATTTTAAGTGCACACAGTCCACTGAGCTGTCTGTTGCTATCATTATGAAACAGTAGCGCAATAGGGAGTGACGCTGATTGAACAACAGTTCATCCTGTTAGACTTGAGATGTGACTCAGTGCTGTTCCGTGCGCTTTTCCCCCTTTGAGTCCTGTGTGCTTTAGGTTCACTATAAGGCCTTTAGCACCCAACCTGCCTACCGAGCCCTGCAAGCTTCACTGCTGTCAAGTCACATCTGACCAAGACACTAACCCATGCTGTCAGTGCCCTGCGTCCACTACCAACACACCTGAGCTGGGGCACGCCTTCTACTCCAGCCCCGGGCATCCCGGGCCTCGAGTCAGCACAGACTGTTGAGGTGCAGGAGGGTTAGGTCATACTACAGGAAGCTTTGCTTTACAAATGATGGGTTTGGCAGAGGAAGTGAAATAAAAATAATAATAATAATAATAAATAAATAATAAAAAATAAAATAAAATAAAAAAATAAATGACGTCAAGGATTTGGCTTCTTTTCCCATTCTGATGCATGTTGGTCTCTCTCACTTTACAGTTTTTGTCCTATATTAAATGGCGGTAAGCTAAAGGTCATTAAAGTGAACCTCATTCAACTTCATTGACATTAGTTCACTTTTTTTTTTTATCTAATGCTCCTGTAACTCCTGGGTTATTTTTATCAGCTTTTCTATTTGTTTTTCGTACTTCTGAGGGATGTTTTATTTTCCTGTGTGTTTGTCTTCTATTTTCTTCCTTTGTCTTTCCCCCTTTTCCCCTTTTTTTGCCGGTCATTACAGTTTTCCCTTTTGTTATCTCTATCTCCTCATCTCTCCCAGTCCCAGGGGATGGCCATCTTACCCCTGGCATCAGATCCCAGTGGATGCACAGAATCCCCGCCAATGCTGCGCTAGCAGCTCTGTGGTTAGCTTCTCGCGCTGTGCCGAGCCCTGTTCCCGTGGCACTTTCTCCCAAAGGGAATTCCCACCAGAGACAATGGGCAGCTTACCAGGGTAAACAACAGCCTCCTCCATGCCAGCCTGCCACAAAGGCACAGACAGAGAAAAGGGAAGAAGTGCAAATATAGCACAATACTGCATGGTAGCTGAAAGATCAGCCACAATACACAAAGCCAAGTCAGTTGCATCCCTCTCAGTGCTTTAGACGTTTAGAATCAATGGCAACACAATCACACTCACAATATGTAATTGTGGCTCCAGCTGCCTATTTGATTTAGTCAAACAATTGCTTTAGTTTGCAGGGAAAATCTATAAGAACTAATTTTCAGTATCACCGATAGGAATAAAAAAAAAGAATCATCAAGAAAATGCAATGAATTATGGCACAGTTGGAACCAATGTGCAGTGAAAAAAGTAAGCCTGTCTGATGTCACAATTATGTCAAAGCGTTTGTGAGAGGAGCTGATATAAAAGGATGGTTTGGTCTTGAAATTCATATCCACTTACTGCCAGAGCAGCCCTGTATACCTCTCCAAGTAATGGCTGTTTACAATATAAAAGAAGAGGAAAAATAGCCACTTTTCCCTGCTCAGACATGAAATCCTCTTATGAAATTAGGCTGATAAAAGGGCCTTGTGACGTCGGCCATTTTTCCAACCTTGCCTGTGAGCATTATTAATGGCATCCTTGTGGCATGTAATTTTTCTACATCGCCAAGGCGCTCCTAACAACAACAGCAGAGGGCCGGGCCTGCTGGGCGCTTTGTCAGAACAGTGGAGTCACCGTGCAGCCCTGTCAAGTTCCCAGAAGCAGGTACGCCCTGGGAAGAGCCACAAAACACACTTTGCTGTGTGCATAAGAGCCACGGGTTAATTTTTGTTGGTTCCTGGTTGCCTTCAGACGGGGGGAAGAGTGGAAAAATGAAGCAGGGTTGAAACAAATAGCAGCATCGGGAGAGACGTGTGGCCTTCGCTTAAACAGAGCCATAAATCAGCGGACTGACAGAGAGGGAAGGAGAGAGAGAGAGAGAGGAAAAGAGGGAGACAGACCAAAACCAAAAGTGAGACAACAACAGCATATTACCAATGTTTAGCCCCACCAACCTACAGGATTAACTTCTCCTATGACCTGTATATACTTCTTTTATGCTGTATATTTTCATTCTTTTCCTTCGTGTTCTTAATACAGTGAGCATGTCTCACTTGATGTTTTCCACTCTAGCGAGCATAGCCACACATTCATGTGGCCACGCTGACCCCCTACCTTTTTCCTTTATTTATTCAAATATATACCTACGGCATTGTGTTTGAGATGCTCATGGGAATTTCTTACAGAGAATAGAAACACAAGAACTGCTGATGGTTAAATCACAGGACACACCTCGTACATGTTATGTGTTATATTTTTTCGTATCAGAACCCCAAGAAAAAACAATGTGTGCGTGCCTAACTCTGTTTCTGTATAAAGAAATCCTGCATATGCGAGTGTGTGCATGTTGGCTGTGCATTTCGGCATCCGCCTCACCACACAGGATATTAACAAGCCTCTTTGGAGTTGCAAAAACGGAAAGGAGTATACATGCATGTGGATTACATATAGCGAGTATCATCTTGCAGTGATGCTTTTAATGAAGTCCTGTGTGTTTAAACCTGCGTGTGTGAAAAGGCCCACACAGCGTAAGGCACTAGCATGCCGGGCCATAAGGCTTGCCAAAATCGCTAATACATTCCGGGTCCGTGCGTAAACCCAGGTAGGGGCAGAATCTAGGAGATATTTTATGCGCAGCCGTGCGTGTTCCAGCTGCGACCCACCCTGTGTCACTCATTTTGTCCTGACTTGTGAGGGATTACCGCAGTGTGGGCTTGTGCTGAGGTAGCAAAATAGAAATGGATAAGAGGAGGAGAGGAAGCTATACCAGGCTCAACGTGTCTGTGTTTTACATACAGGCCGAGTCTCCAGGAAACCTGTAGCAGTTTGATTGGATCCTGCTGGGGAGAGACATTAATACATGCTATCTATTGCTATTAGAGTGCATAGAAAAGAGTGAATGGAAAGATGGAGTGCGGGTTTTATAGATGTAACATAGTAGATCTGGTTTGGGTAAAGCTGGATAAATCAAATAGGATAGTCACAGGTATTCCGACTGCATGCTTTGAAAGTGAGCCTAATAGCGCGTTTTCGACAACACAGTAACAGGAAAAAGGAGATTTGGTGTGTTTGTGTGATATAGCAAAGCATGCAATTGCCTCCTGGATTTTCACAGTTTAGGCGCAAAGTATGTGCAAATTATTTCATTCACCTGACACCAAAGAACAGCGGTCGCCTGGCACTTTCAGAGAAAATTAAATTAAGTGCCCAGAAAATGTTAGAGAAAAAACTTGTGAGGATATAGAATGGATTTATGGCTTTAAATCTGATGGAGCTTGATACTAATACGGTATAAATCCTCGCCTTTCATTATAGTATTATATGAAATGCATTGGAATGGAGCGATGGATCCTATTTGACATTCCGTTACCAGAGCAGTTGTGCACAGCTTCACACTTAAGCCCTTTAAAGCTAATACATAAATGTAACATTACATATAGCTGCAGCGCTCCACAGCAGTATTTTTCCCCCTCTTCTGACTGAATCAGCAAACACATGAGATGATGCTCCCAAATGGTTTAATTACTCAAACAGATTGAGGAGCGTAATGATGTTTTGCCTCTCCAATGGCAACAATGCTGCTAATCGGCTCAGCTATTATTCTGACAATGAAAATGAATCATAAGATGCTTGTTCCTTTTTTACAATATGTTAATGTCGCACACTGTAATCGACTGTGCTCATGGAACGATTTAGAGTCGCGCGCTGTGCAGTGAATGTGTTCACAGGATTTTCATATGTGACACTAAGATCAAAGAAAGGATGACACTAAATTTTTTTGTCGTTTTTTTTTACAATTTGAAGAACTTCAGTTTTTGCAGGGAGCCAGAGTGAGGATTATATTTGTCTTTCTTACTTGTAACAGACCCATCCACACACAAACGGATCTACATAGTCTAAATTGTGAAGTGCTAAGAAAATGAACATTTTGATTAAGAGACCTCCTTCAGAAGAGATGTTTCTTTTGGTCGGCTTTCAACAGACAATAAGAAGTCACGTACTCCGAGACAAACACAAAGAGGGTTTCCAACTGGAATATCTGGAGAATGTGTCTTTTTGCCGGTGCAGGTTATAACTGACGCATCCGATTTCTAGTCAGTCCACAGTGGCCCACTGAAGGAGGACTGGGCCCTTGCTGGCCTGCCTGCACTGCAGGTGGTGGGTGCTAGATGGGGTCCATTTTGTCCAGTGTTATTTGCTGTGGGGGGACGGCGCAGATGCATTGTGCCCTATGGCGTGGCTGTGGCGGCAGCACGTATGGGCCCCATTGTGCTGCGATTATGTAGGACGAGCACGCCGCCTGCTAATCCGCCTGTGGGAGGGTGCATGCCTGTGAATTATTGCACTTTGGGAGAGGAAAAAAAAAATAGAAGGAAGAGAGAGCGAGGGAGAGATGAGGAGCACAGGAAGAAGAAGAAGAGGAAGAGGAGGAGGAGAAGCAAGAGACAGAGAGAGAGAGAGAGAGAGAGAGAGAAGCCCCCTTGGCTGTGATTATGAAATGGTCTGTCACAGATTAAGGCTACAGGGATGCAGGCAGAGATGAGCCAGAGCCTCCCACAGACACTCTGGCTAGTCAGGCTGCTTCATTGAGCTTACCTGAGGTTATACACGCCTCACATCCATCGATGGATGTACGGCACACAAACACACACACACACACACACACACACACACACACACTGTGAGGAAAAAGAGGGAGGAGGGGAAGGCAAGAGAAAATGTGAGGGAGGGAGAGATTGAGAACGAGAGGAGAAAGCGTGAAAACAAACATGCTCCAAATAGGCTTGCAATTGAAAGAGAAGGGAAGAAAGAGGAAGAGAGGGAGAGAGAACTGTGCCCAAGGAAAAACACAAGAAAATAAAAGGGAAAAGGGAGAGAGGGAGCTTGAGAAGGCTGGCAGCCACAAAAGGCAGTGACTAAAATAAGACCTGTGTGGCTATTGTCTGTTTCCAGGAGGGCTTTGGTGATAAAAAGCCCACGCTATTTGTCTTTCTCTTGCCTTGCCCTCCTTGAGAGCATAGATACCTGGAGATGTTTTTTCAACTAGAGATAGAGGAGAGAGTATGTCAGGAGAGAACTGAGTGCACTATGTGTTCACAAAGTGGGGGATTCTGCAGGTTAGTATAATTATACTGGGAGTCTTTATCCTAAGTATCTATTATTTTCACGCCTGGCAGCCTTAGAGGTGTGCAGCATTGTGAAAAGGGTAAGAAATACTCAACTCTTCACTGATTGATTGACAACTACAGCCTGCACAGTTCTGTCCAATCACATGCTCCACTGTCAGGTTGATTCTTCCCCCCAGCTTCGAGTGGAAAAGAAAAGCGGTTGCCAGAGTTTGTTACAGCAAAAACATTCACGTTTGATTGGCAGGCCGGCCCTCTTTCAGGACAGACAGAGCCAATCAGCTTAATTAGCCCGATGGTATTTCCAGGTTTTGTATCTACACGGCTGGGATTTGTGAGTAAGGATTTAAGTTTCAGCCTTTTGTTTAAGGATTCACTGGGGCTTCCAAGTCTTTTTCACTGTAAGTCAGACAGGAAGTAAGATATACATCAGACAAGCATTGGTAGGAGTTTCATACAGGTGTAGACAGGTGGTTTAATTCCTCCAGGTATGGTGGTAAGTCATCTTCTATGTGCTGGGAAGAGAAGCAATGAGTCATATGGTTCTTTGTCTACAAGAATACTTATCTCAGGGCCATACTGTTGCCCTGAATAAATAATGTGTACTATACTAAATAAAGGTGTCAGTATGGCTCAAATGAAGCACTTGTCAGATCAACGGACAGAATCTAAAACCCTTTTCTCCCCTCATCTTTCAGACATCTCAAATTTTTGGGGGGGAGCACTTTGGAGCTTTTTAAGAAACCGACAAGCACAACCACATCTCCCAGTGACTGGGCAGGTGTACGGAGGTATATCGGTTTTGAACTTCTCCCTCAAGCAATTTTTTTACTTCTTCACACAACTACTTTTATAGCTAACAACGGGAATGCCTTAAAGAAGAGACTGCTCCGTTCCAGCTGTACGATTATCACGTCTCATACCTACAAATGCATTTCCATCCCCGTTTTTTATGCACAATTTTCAATTCGCGCATAAACAAAACACCTGAGTGGACGTGCTGGGAATTCAGTAAAAGAACTAAATATCACAAAAAAGTTATTGTGCTTGGATGAGGTGGAAAAGCTGATGCATCAAAAAAAAAAAAATGCAACGGATGTTGGATGGAAACAGGTTAAGCAAATAAGTCGAATAAAAACTGAAGAGACAAAACATCAGATCTGTGTTGAGCGACCAGGAGACTGTAAAGTTCCTCACATTAATATTTCCATTACTTTTACTTCATGGTTTCCCAGCATTTCAGAGTTGACTGGCGCTCTTTTAAGTAAGTCACCTTGTTGCACCTTCTTCTTCTTCTTCATTAGCTTAATGGTATCTAATTAGATGATTAGCGCCACCTTATCTCAATATGCCCAGCTCCTAATATTCGCATATCGGCGGTGGATGGAAACATGCATGCATTTTCTTTTGCAGATTTTCATGGAATTCAGTAAAAATGTGCACTACATTTGCTTGGAAACCGTTCAGGCTTTTTTTCTTGCGTTCGACTGTGGCCAATCAGAACAGCTGTTAACACAAAACCTTTTAGATCTGTCAGATGATGCTTCGTACGAACTAGTTCATTTCAAGCATACCCCCCCACCCTTAACACGAGTTAATGTTTGTCCCCATCATTCTACCTATGCTAACGTGTTATATATGCATTCACGGTAAGTGCTGTGAATAAAAACATCCACAAACTGGCACATGGTACTTCCTCACAATGAGTCTGCCTGACTGTTAATTCACTGATTGTCAATTGAACAAAATGACCAAAACAAAAAGAGATACTTTAAGCACGCTACCTTGGAAAGTAAATAGCCAAGACAAAGCATGTTATTACATTTCTGTAATAACATGTTCTGCGTGTCTCTTGTGAAAATGTAGAAGCAAATTACATTAATTTGCATATTCAGAGTGTATTTATAAGCACTCACATACTAAACAGCATATCAACCATGTGACCCTACTGTGGCCACACGTTTGCTAACATACTAGTCCTTACTCCCATCAGACCACATTAGATGAGATTGAATAACCCTTTAAAAGTGGTAAATTATTACAACATCTTGGCCTGACATGTCTGTGACAACCCGAGCTGATTCCAGATAATTGCCCCCGTGCTCGCCAGTTAATGAACATAATTACCACGTTCTTCAGTGTTCACCCCGTGATTAATTATTACAACATTTCTTTGTTGGGTTCCGACAAATTACCCCCTCGTACCACCGTTGCCATTTTCACATCAGGCAATCATAAAGTACGCAAGCAGGCACTCTTAAAGACAGCCTAGAGCCACTTGAGAGTCATGTTGGGATTATTGAAGGAGGCAGAGGAAGTTAAGGACTCACCAATCAGTCAATTATAATCATTGGGGAAAGGTTTTTGAAGCTGTCATTCCTCTAGGAGAGGAGAAGAGGGGGATCTCATGAGCGCTATATCCGGCGAAAGCACAACGTGTCAGAGAGCTGTACACACACACACGTACAAAGACACTCAGAAATGCAGTGCCTGATGCAGACGCACACACACATAATATCAGAGGGAGGGTCTAAATAACTACAACCTCCTCAGCAGTCAGTGGTGCGCGCACACAATCCCTGTGAGCTCCATGACACCTGTGAACATACGAAGAAGTCAAAGACGTTGTAATTCAATTCATGGGCTCGTGTTTGGGGGCAATTACATTGGGCATATTTCACAGACGACCTAATTGAGAAGCTGTCATCCAGTTAAGCAAGGCTTGTCTTAAGAGCATTTGCTTAATAAGCCATGGCCTAATGCAATAAGGTGCCTATTCCCAATCAGCCATGACAAAGTCTAATTTATGCCAGGCCAAATGAGCAAGAGGAGAGGGAGTCTACGGGCCGGAGTGAGGATCGTGGCCATTGGAAAGTGTGATTTAAAAAGAGTTCGGGGAGAGGAGACCCGTCCCACCCAAAACACACTCCTTTACCTGGCCTGAGGAAGATGAAGCGCACCTTCAGTATGGCCTCCTGTTGAGAGGAGTGCTTCTTGGCTCCGCACGTCCATGCACGCATACGCACAAACACAGTTTCATGTTCAGACACATGTGTACAGTGCACACGACCCACAGCGCTTCTGCTTGATTGATTCAGCGGAACATCAGATCACTCACTGTGACAAATAGCTGGCTGACAGCCAAACACAAAAAAAGCCCACACCCTAACACCTAACCTGTGAGGGGGACCGGAGCAAGGGAGGGGGCTGACCTAGCAGCAGGTTTCACAGCTGTCTCCATCACACCTCCGTTTCTCTTTCACTCGCCTCTTTCTCGCTCTGTCCCGTTCCCTTCTTCTTTATCACTCTTTTCATTTTTTAGCTTGCCTTTCTTATTTTTACCTTTTTCTTTCCCTTCCCACTTCCGTACCCTCATCACTATCCCTGTAAGGTATTCTGTACCTCTCTCTCTCTCTCTCTCTCTCTCCTTCTCCTTCTTGGGGAGTGATAGATTCCCCCTCAGTTCATTTATTCTGGAAGCGGAGGAGACGGCAGTGTGATGTGATCCATCTCGCCGGCGATGGAGGGAGCGCGGCGTCCCTGATCACAGGCCCTATCAATCTCACTCATAGGGGCCGGATCAGCGCTGCTGTCAGACAGCAGACACACATGGCCTGTTTGCCTGACTAGGACTTCCTACTGTACCTTGCGCACTACCACTCACTAGGGATCTGACTGTAGCTGAGCTAGGGAGACCCACAGAGGGGACGTTGCTGTTTCTGAACTCCTCAGAGGGAGATACTTTAGTCCAACTCGTGCAGATGCTGCTGGCAGGACTTGAACAGGGGCGAAATGAGGTAAAGCCTAAATAATGTGCTTGCAAGAAGTTTGGAAAGTTCAAATATGGTTCTCCTTTTAAGCCAATGGAAAACGTAAGCATTGCTCTGCTGCTTTTTCCAGCTTCTCAAATGCTGCTGTTGACAATTTCTGGACATTTCAAAGATTCAATATTGCAAAAGAAAGTTTGAATTCCTGTACCTGAAATTACTAACATCTGAAACAAGTACAACATCAATAATTAACAATCCAACAATGAATCCTACAATTCTTTTACTTTTATTTTTCTTAAAAGAAGTTCAACTGGGGAGGACAACAACTCATCCAAGTCACGTCTTCAAAACTGAAAATAATCGTCATAACCTTGAAGAAAACAATCACTTTTCGAAGGTCTACAAGTGATGAATACATTAAATGACACATTTATTCATCAAAAAACAATAAAGCAAATAATTTACCAGTAAAAATAATGAACCATTCACCTACCATGTAAGCTATATTGAGAGAACTGAACATTTTTAATCAGTTTCCAACAATAAAACTAATATTATGGTACTATTTTCATACCACGCACTGCACATTCTGAGTTTTGTCAAATATTGTCAATGTGAGAATTTGACCAGAAGCATTTCAATCCATGTCTGACCATATTTCCCAACACACTTGCCATATGCTGTATCAAAACACATTAAACTCCCCTTGACACTCAAGTACACAAAATCACCCTCGCCCGTGACATAAACCACCCTCTAGTCTACACACTCCCCTTTACACACTCTGACACCCCTCAAAAAACACTTCCCTGCTGACGTGTAACACTCTCATGCACTCATCCACAGACACTTCATAACCTGACATGCATCACCCTGACACGCACACACATGCACACATCCACACACATCAAAAGCAGTGGGCTGTAAAGCGCTGTCCCTATCCACCCCAGACAGTGTCGACCAATCAAATTAGGCCTGATCAAAACATGCCATTCAAAGCCGAGGCTGGGGTAGGGGGGGCGTTCAGGGGAGCACAGCCGACGCTCTGACCTTGGGAGCAATTAGCATGACCAGAGAGGGAGAGAGACTGGGAGAGCGAGAGAGTGTGTGTGTGTGTGTGTGTGTGTGTGTTGGGAGGGGGGGCTGAGCAGAATAAAGAAGGAGGTAATGCAAAAGCACCCCCACCTCACTAGATCTGCAAATAGGGGATGGAGCCCTCTGAGGGCCCACTCAGCACAAGGCCCCGGTCTTACCAACCTCCTCCTCCTCCTCCTCCACTGCCTCTTCACCCGAGCTCCCCCAACTCCCCCACCGCCTCCCAGAGTTCCCCGGTGCGAGCCCTGGGCCCAGGTCTCCCCCCGAGGAAGCCGAGGCCTCATCTCTGTGTCTTCTCTGAGCCTGCTCTCAATAGATCCTGCGTGTCATATTTCATTTTGTAGGTCATTAGCTTCCGTGAGGTCGCTATGTTTTTTAGGTTAAAGTAACATATTGCTAATTTCAAATAAAGGATGAAGTACACACCTCATCTACATACATACATACATACATACATACATACATACATACATACATACATACATACATACATACATACATACATACATACATACATACGTGTTCATTCATTTTCCAATTATTTATCAGTTGTAGTGTTATCACAACACCCCCGGTTCCTTTCAAAGGCTGCAGCATTGATAATGTTAACATTCGCCATCTGTGTTTACATAACCATGTATTCCTCCAGCATAGGAACGGCACTCCTCACACTCCACCCCAATCCTTCCAACCCCCACCCACCACCACCACCACCACCATCTACCTGGGAATCTAATTTCAATTGACTGCCAGACAGAGGAGGATTGAGGTTAGAACCATACAGTAAAAAGGCTGGGCAGGGCTGCCTGAGTGAGGTGCGCAGGTTCAAATTGTTTTCTATAAGTCACCTCTACGGGGGATTTGTGTTTATCCCTGGCCATTGATTTGTTGCTGGGGTTCATTGGCTAAGAGGGAAGGAAGGAAGACCAAAGAGGGGAATCCAAGAGACGCCGAAAGGGGGTCTTTGTCCTTCTCTTGGACCTCCACAGAGAGATGAGTTGAGGAAGGTACAGAGGGATACTGGGCTGGAGATGGAAAAATATTTCATGTAGGTTTTAGAATATATTACTGTGGAAACTATTATGTGATTTGTTTGGATTCATTGGGAAACTTCAGCTTGCTTTTAACCAAGCAAAAACACCAAAAGTGTGCGTTGATACGAACATTTGCTGCTTTTGTTTTTTATTATTGAAGATTTAATAGGACATAGTTACACCAAACTAGCAATTGGAAATCTCTCAGGACACATAATTACATTTTATACACAAAACAAGTGATTAATTAATCATAAAATTAAAAATCCAACATATAAATCAATAATGAAAATATAAGTTACTGCAGCCCTAATTGGGTCCACAGTATATATTTTGTATGTTTATGTTTATGTGCAATCTGTATTTCAAAGCTACCTTTGTGAACAATAAAGTTAAAAGTTGAGTTTAGCTCATTTTTGTCCTTTAATGGCACGACTTACAGGTCCTATCTGCCATATTACGAACCCAGCTTTTTCTGTCCTCTTCTCTTCCTCATCTCTCTTTCACCTGCAAACCTCCCACACAGGTTTAAAGCTGTCTGGCTTTTATAGGTTTTACAATATTCATACCCACATGAACCAACAAATGTCATGCTTTCATGATGTTATGCTAAACACTTTGGCATCAATCCAACATTATGGTATTATTCTTTTTCTTTTCTTTTGGTCTATTCAAGTTTTGTCTTTCTGTTATAATAGGATATTCCTGATGGGGGGGATTTCCATTTCCCTGCATTGTTCTACCAAGCTCTTGTCATTCTGCGTCTGTTGTTCTCGTCTCATAATGCTGCTGTGGCGCTCGCCCCATGACTCGCCTGTTTCAGTTTCACTTAGTGGCTTAATTACCGCTGAGCGTCTTCAATGCAAACGATGAGAGACAAATGGAAAACAAATACAATCAACACACTGTCTTATTAACCAGGTTGTCTGATCCTCCCAAACACCCCTTCGACTCCCGATGTGTGTTCTGTACACTACAATGTGCCGATGGAGAGACTGTGAAGTGAATGTAAATACAGGTTTGCATATACACACAATGCTACATTGGTTTGTAATTGGGAAAAGGTAAGGGGATATAGGGACTATGATGCACAGCGTTATTAGGTCCATCAATTAGGTTCAACAAAGCAAACAGAAGAGCAGCCAAACGCAAAATGAAGTGGCTTCAGTCCAATTATGTTACATAAACAAATCTAACTTTATTTATATAGTGACTTAGGTGCAATACTAGAATAGTAGTGCTTCACAAAGAAATAACAAAGATCATTAAAAAGACATTTAATAAAACACTAATAAAAAAATGAAAAATAAAAATACTTTAAACGTGACATTGAAGAAACCATGATGAAAGATGACACTAACTTTGTCAGTACTTAAATACACTTATTTTGATGCAGGACCTCAGGTAACTAACAACTACTAATCAGTTGCACTATTTATAAATTCAATGTTCATATATATCTATAAACGGTCACAGTAGTTAAAAAAAATGCAAATCACAATTTATTGAATGCAGATATACAATATATACATATACACATAATATATACAAACAGCTTGTTTGTCTAAACAACAGTCCAACACCCACAGGTATTCATTTTAGCACAAAGAAAATCAACATATTTTCACATTCGAGAAGGTGTAACCAGTGAGTTTGTTGGTATTTCTGCTTGAAACACGCCCTAAACCATTCATTTATTATCAAAATAGATTCGAAAAAGATTACCTTTCAGTCGATTAGTGAATTAATTGACTTAATTATTGTTTTATCTCCAACCTCAGTAATATTCAATTCCATACATTGCACTAAATACACCTCTTCATTTCTGCTTCATATCAAATCTAAAACAGATCAGAAAAAGTAATTCAATTGTAGGGTCATCACAGATTAAGTCTAAGTGGCAGCATTCGTACTTCAAACCCCAACTGCTGAGAAGTTACAGATGTGAACCATTTATGGTTGTGTTTTGGTGCATGCTTGATCACTCACGCATGTTTGTGGATTTCATCAAGGAGTGTATATTCATTTGTGTTTGTTTAGTTTGGGGAGCGAGCCCCAGCTTGACAGTCATCTTGAGGGGCCGGCTTGCTGTACTCATAAACAAGACGGGTCCAAATTAGCCACTCAGAAAGCCTGTGGCCTTGAGTGGTGCTGTCCTACCCCCCAGCTACATTATTGAGCAATGCTAATGATCCTGGCTCCACTCATTTACTCTCTCTTCCAACACCATTTCATTTGCTCTTGTATCAGATCTAGCCAGGCTGACTTTGCAGCGAGCTTTATCATTTTAGATTTCAACCATTCCTTCTCAAAAAAAGAAAAAAGAGAAGAAAACACATACCCAGTGGGAGCGGGACTCTTCACTCTGACTCTTGCTGACTCTCTCTCTCTCAAGGTTTTGGTAAGCACTGCTGCTCCTCCAGGTTTTAATAAGCAGTGGAGCAGAGGGTTTGTGTGTGTGTGTGTGTGTGTGTGTGTGTGTACATGTGTGTCTGTTTGTATGTGTGCAAGTTTGAACGGTGAGTCTGTAACGAGACACACGCCCCCTCTACCACCACCAACACAACCGGCACCGCACCACTGTTTACTCTAGCAAATCCTGAACGAGGCCGTGGTGCTCCGAAGAGAGCTTTGCTCCTGTTAATTGGTCATTAAAAGTAGTGGTTTGTGGGCCTCACTAAATCTTTAAACAGGCCATGAAATAATAAAAGGGGAGGTTTGTCACCGCTGTTAGCTCCCCAGAGCAGGCAGAGAGGGAGAGAGGAGAAAGGGAGAAGAGCAGGACTCAGCTTTTGATCATTATCTGCAGAATTAACATGACTGATAATAATTGCTCTGTTCATTTCAGGCCTTGTAAATACATCGTGGATGTGGGGCTGCACGCCGGCAGATGAAAGGAGGTTGTCATTGATGTGTGAGGAGGTAGAAAGAGGTGGGCTGGAAGGGAAATTTGTGGCAGTAATCATGATTAGTGAGAAAAAATACAAAGTCTTGTTAGACACAGGTACAGGCAGCAATGGCTTGTTGTTCCTCGCACTGAACCTACAGTATTGCACAAGTTTGACACTGGGTACTTAGATGTGTGCAGTTGCATTGTTGTATTCAGCTCTCTGAGAGGAAACGATACTGAAGACGCTGCAGAACCAGCGATGAATATGCACACCGGCAATCCTCTCCTCTTAACACTAATGATATCAAAGAAAGTCAGCCTAAAAAATGACACCAGCAGGATGGAGACAACAGGTGTCAGAGCACACACATAGACACACACGTAAACCACATTGTGTATTGTACCCTCCTAAGCCCTGTGAGAGTAATGATTCTGTTATACTTGCATGGCTTCTCATATATTGATTTGGACCAGGAGGAGGCCCCTCCCGCAGGGGCCCCATTCCTCGGCTCCCCACCCGGCTGCTATTGTGCCTGCGTGTGCATGTGTGCAAAATACCAGCAGTTGGTGTGTCAACAGAGGTTGTGTGTGTGTGTGTGTGTGTGTGTGTGTGTGTGTGTGTGTGTAGAAATAAAAAGAGGAGTCTGAACCCTGGATCTCCCTGACATCTTTAAGAGTATGGGCCGATCCCCTCACCCTCACACCTTCACACAAGCAGCACACACACACACAAAAGCATGTGCAGAGGCACATATAGGAACACACACACACACACACACACACACCCTCGTTGTTGGGGTATCAGTTCAAGCCGTCAATAATGGCGCAGTGGACTGTGAAGGGACAGGCATGACCCAGACTGCCCATGGTGTGGAGGTGTGTGTGTGTGTAAGGATCTGCACAGTCCTGCGAGCTCACACCAAAAGACACACACACACACACACACAGATAAAGAGGGCCTGATCGCTGACCTATATGACCTTTCCCTCCTCACCACCCTCCTTCTGTCTGTTGGCTTGTGTGTGTGTGTGTGTGTGTGTGTCTACTATACAGACCCTTTTCCTCCCCTAACCCCCCTCTGCCCCCCTTCTCCTCACTCGTTCACCCAAACCTCCCATTGTTTCCTCTCCTCCCCTCCATTGTCTCAGCTGAGAATGGAGGGATGAGCAGCCGGTGAAAGAAGGATGCTGATGCAGAGAAGTGTCTGCTGGAAGGTTCATCATACAAGCTGTGGCCAAAAAAGAATTACGGTTTGCCGATGTGTTCTTCGCCAACACTTAAGTTAGAAAAGTGAGACTGCAACAGTGAAAATCACCTGCATTACTACCATTTGTTTATTCATCTTAATTGAAACCAAATGTACACTTTATTTTATAAAAAAAATTGCATAACTCTTTTACCATTTTATTTAAAACCACACAGACCTTGAGTTTTAAGTTTCGCCCCCCCCCCCCCACCCCCCAGGTTTTACATTTTCAGTCCTGAAAGTGTTGATGCAACAGCAGACATCCTCAATTTATTTTCTGCCCAATCATACAATTTTTTTTTCTTTCTCCTGTTTTCATTGTAGCTACTACTATACTGTGTTTTCTGAATGTCATCCATCATGCTTAACCTTCCTTTTATTGCAGAACATTGAAAATTCATCTCACTTAAAAGGTAACAATGCTTGGATTTGTCTTATTGCTACTTTGACTGCTGTATTTTAAGTGAAATGAACACATGCAGGTAAAACATGATTCTACAAAGAAGATACATTTGACCGATGAAGTAATATTAGGAAAACGGGCCTCTGAGTTCACATGGCAGCTAACTAGGTTTTGGCTGCCATCTTCAGGCTGTTGTGAGAATTACTCTCCCAACACAAGATATGATTTACAAGCCTTAGAGCTAAACATGGTGATTGTTCCTTCATGAAAATTAGACATCCCCATCCCTAATCTTTTCTAATTTCATTCAAGGATTTGTAGAAGCCATAACCTTAAGACTTACATTACACATAATCATTAACTGTGGCATCTGTTTACATGAATGCACATCATCAGCTCGAATTCTTACAGATTTACACACATCTTAATCATTGTCCTCAAAAGCGTGAATGGTTTATATCTGGGAAATGAACAGCAGAAGAGTCGCCATATAAATATAGGGGCACGCTGAAGGCAAAATAATCACTGTGGTTTAAACCATCACAGATATATTCACAGAAATAATGTCTCAATTCCCAGGTCCCTTTCAGACCAATTCTGCCAAGTTTACTATTGGAACTGCTCTGGACATATTTTTTATGTACAAATCTATCTGGAGCATTAGGTACAGTGAAGAGATGTGTGCTTCGAATCATGCTCTGCACCCTCGGGGAGTTGTGGTATTAAATAAGACCTACCTTTGGAGCATTAGTGGAATTCAATATGTGCAATGTAATTATTCTGCTCAATAAGCCACTGGAGGAGGATATTCCATTTACTACACGCTCTAAAGCAGGTACATTCAGATGCTGTTTTATGTTCACACAATATGAGAAAACATGCTACTGGTTATGGGGGGGGGGGGGGGTTACACTTGGATTTTTAAACGGGTTTGCTCTTAGTCCACAATTAAGGTGGGGTCCCGTTTACGCATTTTAGAGTGGTTGGTGAAGATGGAGGAAATAATAAGTTGAAAATCATGAAATGACAGATTTTTTTACGTTACTACTGATGAAATGATTAGTCAATCCGTTAAATGGCTGAAAATTAGCGAGCAACAATTTTGATAATCCATTTGTGGTCAAAGTCATTCATCAAGCAAAAATTACAAGAATTTGCTGGTTCCAGCTTCCCACATGTTAACATTTGCTGCTTTTCTCAGTTTGATAACATTGTAAATTCAATACCATTTTTACTAAATCTTTCTGTCATTTAATAAACCAGACAATTAATTGAATAATCAAAAAAGTAATTTGCAGCCCAATCAATAATGAAAATAACCATTATCTGCAGCTTTGAAAGTCATACACCGTGTTTTAACAGTGAAGCAATATGTGCAGAATCACCATCAAAAAACAGAAAACAAAACGTGTGTCAAAAAGGATCAAAGCATTTCGAAGTTATTTTAATTCAACATAAGAAGAAAGCCTTTAACAGGCAATGACAAGACATGCAAGCGCTACAGTGCTGTAGCCTATCTGCAGTATCACCAATTCAAAACATAAAGAGTGCAAGTTTGAAAAGAGAAAGAGAGAGGGGGGGGGGGGGTTGTGTTTCATGCTGTCCCAGTTGCCTAAAGTGATTCTCTCAATAATGTATTAGAGCACTTGTTTATTATTTACTGTTTACACAGCTCAACTCATGCTGCTTTTGTGGAGTGACATTCACCCGCCGCCGTCTGCGCAGAGCAGGCGAAACGACACGCGGCGCAGACAGACAAGCCGGCCCCGCCAGCCGAAGCAGGCAGCCAACCAAACCGGGCAGCCGCGCGCTCCGCGCCACGCTCAGTTGATGCAAAGGCACTGGACTGAAAAATAAAAGACATCTCGGTTCATAGGAGCCGTTGTACATGCAACCTGAGGTTGTCAAAGAAAAACACACACATGCACAGAGGGGGTTGGAAAAGGGTGGGAGTGGGAGGGGCACGGGGGGGTGGGGGGTACTGATATTAATATTTATGCAGACACCTAACTGGCCACCACCCCACTCATCTGTTTCTTCATTTTCATTTAATTTATTTTTAAGTGGTCCTTGTCTGAATGAAAGAAGAAGGGGAGTGTAGGGGTGTGTTTCCTGCATGATAACAGGTGCACAATGTGTGAAAGAGTTCTTTTCTGTATTGAAGTACTGTTTGTCATGTGACATAAGAATGTTTAATTAGCTTATGTCTAAAGTAAGAATGACATAAAACTGCTTTTTTTTCTAAATGTAATGCTAAGGTAATAAAAAAACAAAAAACAAGGAAAATCCCCTACTTCTACTAAATGACTGAGAATTATTTAAATGTTTCCTCACGCAGGATTGGTTTATAGCTGAAAGCAACATGACTTAAAGTTTCTAATCTGAGATCAGGTGTTAACAAAATGTTTACCACATCATCAAAATTCAGAACACAAGATTGAAACCTGCTTTCACTTCATAAAAACAAAAATATGAATGTTTCCAGATCCTTCTGTTTGTAAATCTAGCAGGAAAATCTTTCTAGTATGATCTGTTGAACACAAATGACATTTCATTTGTAACTCACACTCTGCAATTATATATGTGAATGTACCTGTAATTGATATGATCTAGAAATTGAGGTAGTACCAAGCGTTATGAAAAGAAAACATGAGTACTATTGGCACTGAGAGAGCTAAATGTTTCAATGATTACCTGCCTGTTGGACTAAATAAGTATCTTGATGTTCAATATAAAATAAAAACATTTCCTCTAATTAACTTCTCATACATGCGTTGCTGACTTTGCATCTCCTCACAGCACATGTGAAATGTTTATTAGGGGAGGAAGCGTACCGATATGAGTCTGGTAATTACAAATAAAAAAAGTCTATCTCTGGTCATAGCAGACAATTATTATATCCTCTAGTGCAGACATTAAAGTAAATCAGATCCCAGGCCAATTTCTTAGAAAAAATGTAGAGGTAGACACTTGTGCGCACACACACACACCAGACACTTACTGTACCCCAAAAACAAAAACAACCACACACACACATATGCAGCATTTTCAAAGTCATAAAACGAGGGGACTTCAAATGCAGCTATTTGTTTGGGGCCTGTTGTCGTGGGAATAGGCAGTGCGACTGTGCTGGTTCATTAGAATTCCTTTCAAGTTGTGGAGTGCGGCCTCCCTGTGTTTGTCTCCCCATATTCCCTGACCCCGATGCATCTCTATGGGGCTGAGGTAGGGCGGGGCACAGGGAGGGGGAGGGGGAGGTAGGGGATGGAAGTAAAGCACAGTACATTACACTGCAAACAAACACACACACACACACTTTTGGATGTACACATACAGTGGGACACCAAACTGCACACATACTGTATTGTAAAAACACACACCGGAAAGAGTACTACTTGAACTGGATGTGAAGTCACCAGAACTCACACAAAAAGGAAGAGCAATAAACTGCTGTTGCTGCCGACACGTTATATTTAATGCAGATAAACAAACACACACACACACACACACACGTACCCAGAGTTCTCCTCCCTAACGGTGTCACCTCGCTGCATCACCCTCTCAGGGATGCAGGGGGGAGGTTCGCCTCAGCAGGCACAGCTCAACGCTCGGTCACAGGAGAGACTGCGATGTTGTGTTTTTGCCACCAGAGATGGTGGCAGGGAAATTGTTTGTGTAATGCACCTGGATCTTTTCTGGCACACTAATAATTATGCCCCTCGTCTGCTGCAAGAGCAGCTAAATGTTGCCTCGAAAGTCCTCAAAATGAAGATGAATTTCGAAGTGTCTCCATCAGACGGTGATTGAAATTGAGTGAGTGGCATTTCAAACATCAGACTAGAAATCTTCCTGACATCTAGTCATTAGAGTACACAATACATTTTCTGTAAATACAAGAAAAGAAAGTGGCAGTAGGTGAGATGATTTCATCCGTTTCCATTAAAACACAAATTTTCTAATTCAACCATTTTAACATTTAATGACTCATCTCAACACTTTCTAGAACAAACAATCTAAATGCATTGGCAGAACCATTCACTTCATGTAAGAAACAAATTATTTTAAGACCCAATATGATAACCTAAAATGTTCTTACAAGATGGTAAACAGCACAGACCAATGACAATGCATTTCTATTTAGTTATTTCAGTTAATTACTTGTTTTCTCTCTAAGTGAATACAAAGAAAAGTTGTATACCGTATACTTTTTTGTAATGAAAAAGCATATATCAAGATTTACTATTTGTGCACTTAATGATCCCAAACCATTACTGGCCCATTTTAGGATCAGCTGTGCTAATGATCAAAAAGCTTCAACAATGTTCAGCATGATAAGAAGATAATACGTTTTGTGAAAGCAAAAACATAAATTAGTATTTTGGCCTATAAACAAACCAGTAATCAGTAAAGACTGAATGAAGATCAATATTAAAAATAAATAAATATTGGTGAAATGATCTAGCAAGATGAGTCAGCATTTTTGTAAAAATATTTAGTGAAGCCCTTATTATTGTGAGAATAAAATATGAAATTCCTATCTTAAAGTGTTAATTTGTTTGCAGCGTTGTCCGGTTTGTAGAGTGAAAACGGCGTGAACTGCGGCCGGAATGAGTTTTTTTTCCCTCTCAGTTGGAGTGAGGTCACTTTGGCAGGCTGGGCTCCCGGACGAGACCCCAGCGGGCGCCAGACTGCAGGGAGAGGGACGCAGAGCTGCTGCCCGTCACAGCCCACTGGTCACCTGACGGGGCCCAAGGCCTGCCAGACTGACACCACCCCCGGCCGGGCAGGAGGAAGAGAGGGGGCAGGGGAGGGGTGTATGGAGGTGGAGGTTGGCATAGGGGACAATCAGTATCCAATGCATTTATCTATTTCATATAGTAGGGTAGAGGACACTGAGAGAAGGGACAGTCAATGATGTGCCACTGTGTCCACTGTTGGCATATGACTGAGGTTGTTTCAGGTGACAGAGAGAAAGGAGGGGATAGAAAACGCAACAGACAGCAATTACTCAGCATATAATAGATAGATAGCAATACACGTTATACGCAGCTACAGTAGCATTGTAGTCGAGTCCGAAAAAAAAACCTGGCTGATAAAAAAAACATTTAAAAGTCCTGTATTACCCAACCGGTCGAGGCAGATGACCGCCCACCTAGAGCCTGGTTCTGCTCGAGGTTTCTACCTGTTAAAAGGGAGTTTTTCCTTGCCGTTGTCGCCTAGGGCTTGCTCATGGTGGGAACGTTGGGTCTTTGTGTGTGTGGAAGTTGGTCTCGACCGGCTCCATGTGATTGAGTGCCCTGAGATAACTTTGTTATGATATGGCGCTATATAAATAAAATTCAATTGAATTGAATTGAATCCAAAACATATTTTGCATTGCTATTTTGTATTCACACAGAAATGGAGTTTGTTGAGGCCACATAGAAAATAACTTTTTACATATACTTTATTTAATCATATGCACATGCAAATACACAATACACTTACTTTTACCTCAGCATACAAAAAAAGCCTATTAGACCTACACTATTGTAGTTAATTGTTAAATATAATGACTCATTATACAGCACAGTTTAAAAATCAGGAAAAAAACTTTTTTAAAAACATAAAATATCTGGCAAAAACCTGTATATCCAGCTATTAAAATTGTATTATTTGAAGCTTAATGTGCCTTATGAGTATATCTGGCTGCTACATGACTGAGTATGTCTGTATTAGTGATGTGTAGTTCATGAGTAAGTAGTTCAATGAACTACTCCTTTCCTATGAACTAATATGAACTACTCCTCTCAGAGACTGAGTAAGTCGTTCATTTGGCCGCACATGCGCATTGCGCCACAATGTATGAGTTTCGTTTTTCCCACGTGACAGCT
>JAVQJL010095147.1:0-10876 GCA_036024295.1 Nannoperca obscura
CAACTGCACACCCCCAACTGCACACCCCCAACTGCACTGCACACACCTCCTGCGGTTTCAAGCCTCTTTCTGAATGTGCTCAGGTGATGCCTCTAGCTAAAGGTGTAACGTTAACAGATTTGATTTGACGCAGGTGTTGACAGGTCATACACCTTTAACAGAACCAAAACTAGGAGCTAAAAGGCTAAAGATGTCTGGGGAGTTTGTCGTCATTGTTGCCAAAGTGCCCGCGAGCAAACTGCTCCAAGGTCAGGAACTTTGGCCTTTCTGAACGAATGTATTCAGGCAGGCGCTGTGATCATATGTTCACAGAGATTCAGGACAAAGATGTCCTTCACAGTTCACAAAGCGACTGCGAACGAAACATTAGCTGCAACAACGCCCTTTTAATAGTCGGTCGCCCTCTTCACATGGTTTAGTTGTTATTTAGTCGTGCATGAATGTGACCACTGTTCCCGTGTGACAGTACAGCTACTGTGATTCACGTGATTCCTCCCAGGACACTCTGTGGGAGAGAAAGAAAAAATCTGAACCAGTGAGTTCATGGCCTGAAGCAGAAGAAAGAAAATGTTGGCAGAGGGAGAAAATAGTGACATCAAAGGAAGCTCTGTGTCAGCACAAAGTGAAACGACTGATCACAATGTTTAAAAAGAGTGCTCTCCTCTGTGAGGACTGCTGCCAGCTTCAGCAGCGAAGGACTGACCGAGTTTTCTGTTAGCAGTATCCTTTATTAGGGAACTGCTTGGTGAAATAATTCAAGCATCAGAGACGCAGAGGAACGCTGGTTAATGACCATGCTAACCCATGCTAACCCATGCTAGCTCCTGCAGTTCTTTGCTACAGTCCTAATTACACTATTTGCTGTCTTGCTAGCATGATAAATGTCTTACAACCTAGCCAAGTAGTTAAACTAAACTAAACCTAAAACAGAATCTCATAGAAAATGAAACCAACATTTACCATCAGCTCCTGGGTGTAAGGGCCAGAAGGTGTTTGGAGACAACCAGCTAAAATATATGTGGGGACAATAACCTGGCAAACCAAATGAAACCACGTATTTCATGGTTTAAAAATGGCGACGTGGTTTCTTGGTTGTTTCAGAATCAGGTCTGACTCTGTGGACGACACTCAGCTCTCTGAATAAACGCATGCTTCAAACTAAAATCCAGTGAGTGCAGCTTTGTAGAAGCTGATTTCACTGTCCACAGCCACAATGTGACCTTTGACCCCGGCGTTTATTTCCATCGGGAAGTGAATAAACATCCCATCTAGTTCTGCAGGAGCAGATTAGTGCCAGTCACTCAGTAATTGCGTGTCTATGAAGTGAGATGTCTGAAATGGGTCCAGTTTTGGATGTTTTAAATGCTGGCGAGCAGAAGCTGCTGCCATCTGTGGATATCTGTGACTCCAGCTTCTCTCTGGAAACAGGAAATGTCAAAGTTTGCCGTCGGTGTGTTTGAGGGTTTTCAGTGAAAGACACACACTGTGTCAGGTGCAAGACATCTTTTTAAAATGCGTTTATTGATACAGTTTAGATTTCAACTCAGTTCATAAATACAAACTATACAGAGAGTAAAATAAATGTAAGAGAGTTTACTGCATTACTTCGGTGCGTTCTGTATCCACTGGTTTGCATAGACTGTGTGAGGATCCCCTTGCAGAACATCACGGAAAAAAGAGAGAAAGAATAAAACACTTTAAAAATGTTTGTTCAGTACGCGAACCAGCCCCTCCTGTATTTACACTCGCTGGGTACATGTGAGTCCTTGGTGTTGTTGTTGTTGTGCGCTGCTGAAACACCGTTCACTTTCAAAACGTCACATGACAACAACACTGCAAATATACTGGTTAGCATTTGTTTTAGCCGCTGCAGAGTACAGGATGTGCATGATTTACCATGTAAACTCCGGCCACCTGCAGCACCTGGCAGGTGGGCGTCTGTAAACAGTGTTCACAAGTGAGCAAAATAACACAAGAAACACAAAACGTGAAAATGTGTTTACTCTCACTGCAACCAGGAATAGAAATCTCCTCCGCCTCTCGTGAGACGAACCAGCACAAATAAACCTTCAGTATCAACCAGGTGAGAGCAACGTTTCCCTCCACCAGACAAACACATCAGATGCACATCTGGGCTTTTTCTGGGATTCTGTTCAACACAGACTTAAACGTTGTGTAAAATGATGATTTTATAATCACTCAGCTCAGAAACCAGCCACGTTCATTTACACAGACTCTTTCCACCTGAAGCCCAGTCAACAACTTTGTTCCAACAATCCAAGTGACAAGTAGCTCTTTGTGTGGAGAACCAGAAGAAGGAGAAGCTGTTTTCCTAAAAGACCTGCTGCTGAGTGGAAGTCATATTAAGTCTCAGACGCCCGACCTTGAATGTTCCTCTGGTCGCTGTCAGAGCTGTTGAGGGAGAGAAACCCTGAGGACTGAGGGTCAAGTTAGCATATGTCCTGCTCCTAGTTGTTGTAATGATAAAGAACAATATCAGCAGATAGTATCAGCAGGTTCAAGACAAAAGCTTTAATGACACACTAAGATGCATGTTTGTTGCAGTGTCGTCTGCAGCTGGAGGTGAGCGGACGCTCACTGAAGATCCTTCCAGGCCTGGAGCAGCTCAGACACAGATCCAACACTCGCTCTCTGCAGCCTGAACTGCAGCGTCAGGACGTTTTAACAGACTCAGGGTTTGTTTTAAGGGACTGAACAGTAACAGGGCAGTTCCTGGAACAGCTGTTGCTGCTGGGCATCATGGTGACGGTGGTGGCTTTGACTCACAAGACGCACACAGGAAGGCAAGAAGGTCTGAAATTACATGTTTCTTTCTCAAAGAACACAAACAGACAGTTGCGACTGTTTTCTCTGCAATAAAAAGCTTCCTTAGCGCCTGACACACCTCCTCCTTCACACGGCGCTCCAGAGACGAAAAAGGCACCAAAACTCTCTGGAAACCAATTTCACACGTTTGATTGATGACTCTGCAGTGTTTCTGTATGTTTCTGTTTCAACACTTTCACTTACAAACTGACCATAATGAAGAAGAGCTAGAAACATTTTGAGCTGTGGCATCGGCCCTGTAGCCAGGAGGACACGTACTGACCACACACAGAAAATCTGCTGTCAATTTGGAATTATTTGGATCTGTTTCCATGAATTGCTCACTTACAGTGTCTGTATGAACGATACAAAGCCTTCTACACTTTGGCAGCAAAATAATTCAAGACTGGATGTAAAAGATATATTATTGTTTGTTGTAGCAGACTTCCTGTTACTCTTGCACTTTCTCAGACTGAAACCTTTCTTCTGATGGACTTCAGCGCAGTGGGACTCTGCAGAGCAGGTCAGAAACACTGAAACACTCCAGATGTCTCGGTCTCAGGGAGGATCCAATGACCACTGCAGTCACTTTGAACAACGCTTTATTTTGGCATCTTTGAAAACGACTCCATGAACGGCAGTTTCAGACTAAAGAATGAAGAGAAATGTAAATATCAGGGTGGATGTCAGGAAAGGAAGGACGGAGCACTCAGCACTGCATCACGTGTGTGTGTGTGTGTGTGTGTGTGTATATATATATATATACAGATTTTAAATGGAGCAGTAACTGATGCCTGATCAGTATCAGCCAGAACTTGAAGAAATGAGCACATAATACTGTTAAATTTCTATGAAATCAATGACAATGTTCTTGTCCAAACATCTGAATTGGTTAATAATATTGTCTGATCTGATTATTGATCTGATTATTGATAATTGGTGATAATCCAATGCTTGCAGCTCCTGTTTAACCCTCTGCATCACTTCCTTCTCTGCTTCTTACTTTTGCTTTCTGTGTTTGTTTCTCGGAGAAGAACAGAACAAAAGCTCACTCATTGTAGCACAACTTTACACACAGCACACCTGCAGAGAATGCAAAGACCTTGGGCCGAACACAACAACAACAACAACAACAACAACAACAACAGAAAAAGAAACAGAACGCAGGTGTGTGTTTGTGTGACGGATCTGAGCTCAGCAGGAGACGAGTACATAAAAACAAAAGCAGCTTGTTCTCCACAGGCGAACATCGGATACGTTGCTGAACATGCGAAGTCAATGAATATCCTTTAACTTGTTTTTTGCCCTTTTAGTATAAAAACACATATTGATGTACATTATAAAAAAGAGCGGTGTTTCCCTTTCGTCAGCGTGTCGCTGTGTACATTATTTACATATACAACATATAAAAATCAGTATTTCTCTGTTACATGGATTCAAAAAACTGATACATCAGATAGGTTCAATGTTTGTGGTGAAAGTCCTTTAATATACAGCGACAGTGAGGAGGTTGGTGCACCTGACTCTGGAGAAAGACACTATGGGTGTGTATCACAAGCGCCAGGGCTCTGGATCTTTACGTCTTTACAAGTTATTGCATCTTACAAGGTCAGAATCTGGTAACACGTCAGTAATCTGTCGTGAAAAACCCGAACTAGGCAAGGAAAAGAAAACCCACTCATCCTTTTGCAGAGTCAGGTGTGACAGTCAGGTGTGGCTGAAGGTCTTTGCATTCACACAGAGGGGGGGGGATCTGTGGATGGGGTGAAACTGAACTGAAATCAGAGATCGTGTTACTCGCTGATGCCAAACAAAGTCTGTCTGATGTGCTTCTTCTTGCCACAAGTGCATCAACATAAGGCACAGGCACAGTTCCCCTCTTTCAACAGAGCGGCTCGCAGTTAGTTTTTTATTTGTTTGGTTTTTTTGTCCTTTTTTAAAAATGTCCCAGTGCAAGAAACAAGTAGGGTGACGACCGCCGCCGAGGCTGCAGCTGATGACGTGTTGTGTTTTGTGTGAGTCAGGGCGGTTGGAGGGTGACGCTGTTTGGCAGGAAGAGACATGGACGTGACTTATGCAAGCGAAACACTGAACGCTGTCCATTCAAAGGTTCAAATGTGAAGAATTACATCAAACAAGAGTAAAAATCCAATAAAAAGAGGAGAAACCATCCAACAGGTGAGTGTTCAGGACCATGTCCACATCTCATCACAGGAAGAGTTAGAGCTGGGCGCCGTCTCTCCACGACGACATGGACGTGTTCCAACATCAAAATCCACTTTAGTTGCTGTTGTTGTTGTTGTTGTTATTTACGGGTAATTCCCGTTTCTTTAAACCTGGGTCTTGTTTAAACTGAAGTCTCGCTCTGAAACCTCGTGAGAAGGTGAGACGACGTTGTTTCTGGTTACCCACAAAGCATCTGAACAAAAAGTCCAATAAAAGCGTCCAAAACAAGCACTTTAGTGGACGCACTTAAGCTCGAGGCGATCTGCTGAACCAATCCCAAAGCTTGTTCTACCTATGATTCATTATTTAGACTCCTTTATATATAAATAAATGATGGCCCAGGTTTAAAAATAGTGGAATTAGCCTGTAACACACTGTAAACACGTTGTTCTGACTGAATGTACTGCTGTTAGCACACACAAGCTAATCTGAATTCATGTGGTGGGACGTGGACATGACACTTTGGACAGGTTGGATGAATATCTGCGGGCTAATTTACTGCAGTGTTTTTCCACAAACGTTGACTGTATTGTCATATACAGGCACACTGACAGTGCTTTCTGCATATGCACAGGCTGTATACAGCACATGCACATCTGGATCTGGTCTGTTTGGACTGAAATGGCTGCTCACAACACGTCTACTGTGGACACTGTCCGAGTCACGGTGTATTACCAGAGCTGGATACAGCAGCAACAACAAACGTATTACCCTGTTTTATGATTTTCAATGCATGAAGGTGTTTTTGTAAAACCTTCCCAGAACCTAGAAAAGCACTTGAAACATCCTCCAAGTATCCAGTTCTTATAATACACCCATGCCAACTTCTACTGTTCATTAAACCACATTGTAAAGTTGTAATTCAGTGCTTGTAGCCTGCCGATGGGACTTTAAAATGAACAACAGGACGTGATCCTGGGAGTGGAGAAGGACACATGAGCCTGTTGCCATGGTTAGGTTATCACCCCAGTGGTTCTGGTACTGAGAAAGGGAACAGATCAGTGTCTCTTCTAGTAAATCTCTCCGTTTCTACCAGCAAAGTGTGTGTGTGTGTGTGTGTTAAAATATGTAAACTGTGTGTGTGTGAGTGCCATGAGGACTGTTAGGGTCAGGTATTACTGTATCAGCCAGTCACTGTCCTACATTCCCAACATGATGAAGACTGTTGTATTAAAAAGTCGTTAAAACCTGCAGTGCAGCACATTTTGATATTTTCCTTTATTCATGTAGTTCAGTTTAAAAGCCCAATAACTGCTGCTGTACTGTGAAGAGCTGGGGGGGGGGTGTGTGTGTGAGAGTGTTACTGTCCTGCGATGCTCTAGATGCAGTTTTCAGAGGCTTTTTCACTCCGAAATGTATAAAATGAAGAAAATATCAGCTGTCAGCAGCTTCTATCCAAACATTTTGGCTTTGGCCTGTTAAACATATCATCGAGTGTTTGTGATTGTAGTGTGTTTATCAGTGTGTGTGTAGGTACAGTATCTCAGACAGTCTTTGTATGCAGTGTTGTGTTCAGAGACAGGCGATTAGCGTCTTTCTTTCAGGATGTCTGTGTGTTTCTATATATTTGGACGCTTCAGTCCTAGAGGCAGACGTTGTTGCTGATCTGGCAGGTGGATCCGGTGCCGGCCTGCGACAGGAAAAGCCTCCCGTTGGGGCAAACGCACACCTCGTACACCGTCTGCCTGGTCCCGGAGGACGAGGAGCTGGTGGAGGCCTTCCCTTCAGGCAGCCGCATCAGGCGAATCCTCCGGGCATCCAGAGAGATCTGGAGTAGAGGGCGAGAGAAATGACAAGGGGATAAAGGAGGAGATAAACGACAAGAGGAGGGAGAAACGAGCTAACAATATACAGCTCTTTAATAAAACATCGGACCTGTTTAAAAGGTATATTTCTGTTTTTTTAGCTAGCTGTTTAGCTGTCACCAGTCTCTGTAGCAAAGGAACGTGTTACACTAAGCTAAGCTAGGCTACAAACACGTCCTGCATCTCTTTGCTGATGGAAGATACCACCCTGCACATTTCCTACAATGATGGCACACTCCTTTACTTATATCCTGTTTTCCACGATTGCTGTGTACAGTGAGCGCAGTCCTTCCCCACGTTACCTCGCTGTTTATCCAGTAACGGTCAAGTGATAATGTGTTCAGAGAGTCAGGATGTGTAGCATCGGGCAGAACACCAGCTTCATGCAACAAAACGTCTGCAGCTGCATGTTCCAGCTGTGCCACCCAGCGTGCAGGACGTCAGTGAAGAAGCCTCGGCTCACCCCGCTCGTCATGTCTGTTCTCACAGCTCTAAGCTTAGCTGTGTTACCTCACAGGGTCTGACTCAACACTGTGACTCTCCACACTGCATTTTAAGCGGTGTAGGTTTGGAAAGTCACACTCAACAGCGCCCTCAGTCCAATTTCTCTGACATAAGATGTTGTGCATTAGGAATGTTTGCATTCATAATTACACAAGGACAAATGACACCCAGAATGCATCTGGTAGCCTGCAGGATAGTAAAGCATGTTTGTATCCCTGAAGAAGGACACAACATATCAGTGACAGTCTCTCAAAGCCTGGAAAAGCTTTAATAATAGAATCTACTGCACAAACACAGCAGAAACCAGCTGTGCACGCTTTGATACATGGCAGACCAATCAGCAAATTACAGCTTCTACGTTTCCTCAAGCACTCTGTGCTGTCTTCAGCCTTTATGAGAAGTATGTGTTGCTCTCTGCTTAGCTGTGCACCTTCACACGGGCCAATCAGGAAACAAAGCATCCTGAAGTTCATCAAGAAGGTACTTGAGGTTCAAAAAGATGAAAAACAACTTCAAAGTAGAGCATAATCCTGCAACCATGTGGCTGAGTCCTCTTTCCAAGCTGATTCAGGAACAGATTTTGTTGGATAGTTCCAATAATATAAGATGAACCTTCCTGCCATTCAAGTCAATTCTCAGTGTTTTTACCTGCAGCACCTGTTGATAACGTCATGGTGATAATGTCATGGTGATAACGTCATGGTGATAACGTCATGGTGATAATGGTGAATATTCCTCTCCGTTAGCTTGTTGATCTCTGTCTCTTCTGCCAGCGTTACTTCATGGCAACAAATGACACACCTTTATTGCGAGTAGCCACGCCTCTTCTGGCCGAGGGGGTTTGTTCGCAGATATTTTGAAATATCGTGGAGACAAAGTGGACGGGGTGGGGTTAGAGATAAAGATGGAGCAGGACGTTTCCTCCCTGCTGGTTCCCAGGTCGTTCCTCTTGTCTCCACATTGATTGGAACAAACTGTCTTTCTCCCTGTGCACGGACACGAGCCACTGCAGCTTGAATCCCTCCTGGGGTTTGTGCAGGGCGGGTGTTTCACTGGGGGGGGGGGGGGGGGGGGGGTAAAGGAGTCATTACCAGGCGCCGCGGGGAGGCCGCGCCATCAAATGACCTGGAACACTTTTAAAGCAGTCTCAGCTGACTTCCCCAGACAGCTGCTGTTGAACTAATCTTTCACCACGAGGGGCGAGAGGTGACACACTGGGAGTGTGTGTGTGTGTGTGTGTGTGTGTGTGATCGTGCGCTAGTGGAGGACAAAAGTACAGACAGATCAAGCAAGTCAAGGTCCGACCGCTGTTGTGCAAACTGGTCTGTCCCCAAACATTCGACTCTGGTCGACCTTTCAGTGCACAACCGATGAGCTGACAGCCGCCCACCATGTGACCTGAGAGCGTTTTACAACCCGAGTCTTTGTGTTTAACAAACACTACGTCCACGCAGACACGGGCGACGCACTCTGCAGGAGGCGTTCAGGGACAATACGGAGGGTGGTGTCCCCTGCAGCTGGCAGAGAGAACCAGATTATTGCTCTTTAAGAGGTTTCTGTGTCGGTCTCTGAGGTGTCTGATGGCCAAAGCCTCTCTGTAATAGCGGTCGAGGTGCCATGGGGGTGCTGAGGACAAAGAGAGAGACAAAGCTTCGACAAATGGACATTTGAAACACTAACAGAGTGTGACAATGTGATTGGAAGATATGAACATCCATGAAACCTGTGGTGGGGGAGTGGCTTTGCACAGAATCCAAGGGCATCTTCCTGAAACAGACTGTCCCCGTCCCTCTCATATCGGCAGCCTGTCTTAGTGTATGAAACTGTTTTTGTGGGAAACTTTTAAACACTTTCTTCTCCCTAATCCTCATACGCCGATTCGAACAGATCTGACATGACACGACTGCTGCAACCTGAGGTGGGAAATCCTTTTATCAGCGCAGCCGACCGCGACGAATGCGAGGACTGATGTGTATAACGAATCACGGGGATGGTTGGAGGAATTTGGGGAGCTGCGAGGAGAGGATGAAAGAAGCAGCGTGAGGATGAGGTAACAGGAAAAGAAGACAGAAAGAGGACAGAGAAAGGAGGAGGAGGAGGATGGAGAAGGACAGGGAACTGGCAAGGATGGAAAAGTGAAAAATTATTAAAGTAAGCATGTGAAAGACGAAAAAAGGGAGAAGCAATCAACTTCCCTGCTTCTCTGAGATTCAGACAGTATGTGGGGAAACCGCCGCCAGCCAATAAGTCCGTGTTGGCTGAGGGAGCTACAGCTATTGTTTGGATCGTCGTTTGCTAAAAATACGTTTGGACAGGACTAATGCTGCATCGAGACGGAGCCTCGTCAGCCAGCGTGGCCGGAGGACGTGCCAGGACACAGAGTGGGAGGTGTTATCTGTGTGCAGTAGCACTGCTGCGGCCAACAGAGTTCATTTTCAGGACAAATCAAGGAGGTTTCAGTTCATTTCATCAACTACATACTGAAGGCTTCAGCCATGATTGATTTGATCTTTTGTAAGTCACTCTGGATGCAGATGTAATGTAATGAGGGACTAATAAAGGTTTATCTTATGTTGTCTTAATGATCTGCTGCAGCATTTGTCCTTCGTTGGTGGACGCACCTCTCCGTCTTTGGACTCCAGTCGCAGCTCGTTCCTGCAGATGGCCTGGATGTCTCCGGCCTCGGCCAGGATCTGGATGCCTTTAGGAGCCTCCATCAGCAGGGAGCGAGTGGGAGACTCCAGCCTGGGCACAGAGCAGAGGCAGAGTCTGTTAGTGAGACAGCAAAAATCCAAAAGCTAGAAAACAAGAGGAGGAGGAAGTTCAAGATGTGAATGTTCTCGTTGACTTTATTAGAATCTAACATGGTAAATTAAAGTCACGACTCGGATGCAGCCTGTTTATTAGACCTTTCACCAACAACAATATAAATAATGGGAGGGATATATATTCACACACACACACACACACTTCAGGGATCACCAACATGAATGGAGAGTAAATTGAACGCTTCTGTATCAGTTTCCAGGAAGCAGCGAAGGCGTCAGCACGCTTCAGTAGATCCAGACCTGCACAGGAGGTCTCTGGAGACGTCCTGTCTGCCCGTCACCACAGCAGTTGTGGGTAAAAGATGTGATTTCTTTCATCCAGCTGGAGGAGCTGTTTGTTTCTATGCAAAGGTACAGCACATGACATCCATCAGCAGCTCGGGCCTCGTCTTCATTTGGAGTATTTAGTAGTTTACTGGTTTATTTATTGCAAGAGAGAGAGATCTATCCCCAATATTTTATTTAAAAGAACATTTCTAAAAATCGTAGCATGAAATTTGACATTTACCAGAAAGCAAGCAGCACTTAACTGTACAACTTTTCAACAGGAACACTTTAGCTGTGACCAACAGCTGCTTGATTTCCTGTGGTGCACCTGACACCTGGTGATGTGGAGCACAGAGACGTTTTCATGGAGTTTAATGTTTAAATATCAAGCAGCAGTTCTCTGGAGAGCCAAAGACAGGG
>JAVQJL010095157.1:0-10435 GCA_036024295.1 Nannoperca obscura
CCCAACCCCTCGAATGAACAGACTGAAATGTAGGAGCCATGCTTGGCTCATGCACTTTGAAAAAACGAACTATAATACTCAAGTGGTCAATGGACTGACTCAGGGAGGATAGATGAGAAAAATGGTGCTTCTGATGCTAGTCTAAGCCACAGCACTGATGTATTGACAAATGTGCACTCCCTAAAACAACAACAACTAAGATCTTATGGTCGCCCTCGAGCAACTGAGTTGGTCATGGTAATTTCTTTTTCAGAAAGCAGATCTTTATTTCTGTGATTGACACCCTGATATGTATTCTCTAAGACATAGATATCTGCCTACCAGTGATGCAACACAATTGGTCTTTATGATAATTTCTATGCATGTATCATGCATGAGAAAATAGGTTCAAACCCATTAGGCGAGGTGGTATCATTTGGTGTTAGCAGAAATACGCTGCTAGTTGATGAGAGCAGAATGACTGAAGGGTGCCCAGGGTCTCACAATTACAGTGGATTTCACTTACGTAGACATGTGAATACCTCTAAATGACCCAATGCCCATAATGTCTACTAACATTGTGCGCACTGGTGCCTCATAATCTTCCATATGATACATGGGTTAGTTACATCTTATGTTTACTGCCTCTCTTGGGGTTAACGTTCAGCTGCAGTCCCTGAACTTCCAGGGAAATGTAGGCTTTCACTTCCTCTTGGCCTCATTTTATGTCCAGTAACATGGCTCTCCCATGCCGTTAGCCTTTCCCTGTGTGTCTCCTGAGATTTAATGAGGTTTGCTGCACAAGGCAGCTGGATTGAGGCTTCGATCTTGTTAACTTTGTCCACTATTCAGTGTTCTATGGAATAGGTTACTGCTTAAAATCAATGAGTCAGCCTTACAGATCAACGTTGTGATTTAATGTGTTCCATACCTTTATTGATCTTCTCTCCCCTCTCCCCCCACTTTCTCTCTTTCCCACACACACGCACAGTTCCTTGTGCTCTCATACAGTGGCTGGATACATGCAAAGAGACATGGACCAGATGCAGACATCCCTTCTTAAGTCACGAGTCTCATTCTGTTTGTAACAGCATGTGTTGTTCCCCCGCTGCTGCCACGTACATGCTTGTGAAGCAGTAGTTCGAGGCAAACATAAAAAATGACCTGTTGAATCAATATATTACCCAAGTGCTGACAGCTTCCAGTGGTGCGGTGTATAAATAGAGGTTATGGAGTTGATGGTGTACATGGGGCAAAGAGCACAGGGAACATTTGGTCTCCTGTGGTAATCTGTCCTCCCTTTTCTCCATCATTACTCAATGTGTCATCCACCACCTCATACTTTGACATTCAGACATGTGCATCAGTCTCTTTTACAGCAGACTTCTTTCAACAGATGACAAATACTCTCATTTGACACTTATAATGAGATGTGGTGAAAATTCATAGATATTACATAAATGCAATTTTATGCGCACTGTAATTCAAAGCACTGCACAGTGCCATGAGTGAATGCCCTTTCATCATTAGAGGGCCTAACCAATAAAGTAAGAGTATCACACTTTTCCTGTTGAGCAACAGATGTTCAGTGCACAGCAGCACTCTTTTCAGGTGCTAATTAAAGTGGGAAAGATCTGGTTCTGTTTTCTGGTGATATTATTTTGGAAGTTAGATCTGTTTCCTGTTTTATTTTGCAAATCATGGTTCATGTGTTTTTTGTTGTAAGGTCTTGCTGTTTCCCCTGATTCTGATGAGTTCACCTGTGTGTGTTTTACCACCTGTGTTTGGTTTCATGATTTTGGTCTTATCTATTTAGTCTGGGTGTTTTCCTTGTCTCGTTTTTGGTTTATTGAATTGGGTTGTATTAGTTGTCCTCGTTATGCTATGTGCGCTGTACCTGTTCTAGCTGTTGACAAGTTTGTCACCAGTCTTTGTCCACGCTGTTGGTCCCTGTTTAGCTCGCTGCGTGTTTTTGCCATTGCTTCTGCCATTACGGGACGTTTAAGCCATGATTCTTGTCTTGTTGACGCATGTGTTTTTTGGTGATTCATGTTTAGATGCCGAGCCGATTGTTTGGCTGATTTAAGTTATTGTCGTGTGTATATATATATATATATACATATATATATATATATATATATATATATATTTGTGTGTGTGTATATATATATATAGTTTTTCGAACCCCCGTCTTGTCTTGGTCAGCGTCTGGGTCTTAGTTTCCACGCCTAGTTTAGAACCCCTTGACACTTAATAACATGTAAATAACATGAAGTCTATGTTGAGGGGGTTACACTTTTTTTGTTTTTAAAACAACAGCTGATAACAGAGAATTGGCTGTCTCTAAATATTTCAGTAGACCCTTTAAACTTGTGTTGCTATTGACTTGGAAGAAATTATTTTGACAGTTTTGTAGCAAAAAGGCCAAGGGTAACCACAAGTATAACTGTTTCTTGTGTAACAGATGTTTCACGTTCCACACCTCAGAAATCCTTTTTATATATATATATATATATAGTAACGTACATGTAAGTTATGTAAATTGTTAATAGAAACTTAATAATTGAATGTTCATTTGGGAGATAAATACGTCATTACATAAATACATAATAGTTTTTTTTGTCATGTTTGGCTATCAATTAATAAATGAAAGATGATTTATATGCATAAGGTTTACATGCTACTGTGTTTTGTCCTGTAAGCTGTCTGGAAGAAGCAACCATTAAATATTCTCACTCACAGCCAGGGTTGTGCGTGTATATACTGTACAGTACATATACTAGTGTGATGGGGGGTCTTTGCTGATGCAAGTTGGAGTCAGGGTTTCAGTCCATTTTTTTCATGGGAGCTGGAGACAGAGAAGCTCCCTTAGCTCCACTCTTTGCATTAATCCCCCACTCTCCTGAAGGAGTGGAACAGGTGAATATTTCACGGTGACTGCCCAGACAGAGGGATGAGGCATACGGGTGACGCTGGACTCCATTTATAATGGATGGGGAGAGAGGGCTGAGCTTGTCTCATAGAGGGTAAAAAAAATGTTCTCAAGGGGATTCCTCCTTGTAGTTACATTCATCCAGCACCATCTTTGCTTTGATGGTCACTCTGGACACTTCTTATTCGTGTGGAAAAGACATGATGACACTCCTGCCGCACAGTTTTGGCCAGTGGAAACAGGTCATTTTTCAGGTTCAGCCCACTCTGTTGTAAGTCATTATGTGAAACAGTTATTGCTGGATTGGGAAATTAACACTATCCACCAACTGCTTGTTAGAAGCTGGTCAGTTCTTTACTGTTGTCTGTTTGCCATCCTATAATAATTTGGAGGACCTGTTTTATTTTACAAATCTTGTCACTTGTTCAATACTTGCAAGAATTAATCAGCTGCCGTTGCTGGGGGAAAAAAGTGTTTGAGCTTGACCACTAACGTCAGCAAAAACTAACAATGTACAACATTATTTACCTACATTTAAAGACATTGTAAGCACAGACGGTAAACTTAAGCATACCTTTAAGTGTAACTACACCCTCAAGTTAAGCTAGAACCCAACGAGCGAGGGAACAACAACTGATGGAGGTCTCATGGCTACATAGTGTGTGGATCAGCAGACATGGGGTAGACTAATTGATTGAGTCTTTCTTTATATAATTTTTATAATGTAGATGGTGCCCAAATATAGACTGTACATAAAGATGGATGACGCGTTTCCACTTTCTCCTTTTGCACAAAAATGAAGCCAAAATATCCCAGTTACAGGAGCTGCCATGTTGCGCTGGGGACTTCATTTGGAGCCAGAGTCTGCGCAGTAGTGACCTCGAGTTGTCGCCTACACACCCACCTGAACCAATCGCGAGCACACTCAGTTGTCAATCATGACGTGACACCCCCTTTTTAATAGCATCAAATAACAAATTACAAGGTAATTTATCACAAAAAATGAACACTTGAACAAACATTGTCGTGTTAAAAATTACTTAAAATGACAGAAACCATCTATGGGAACATTTTTGTTGACGTTTTTTTGGTTTAAAACCCACGAAATGCGGATTTTTATACATTTGGTAAGAATTTTCAATATTAACACCAGCACTGACATGTTTCATCACAGTAAAGACATATAATTTAGTTTATAGCTCAAAAAACACATCTACGTTTTCAGTACCTTTTTATTATGTACTGCTGAATACTAAAGTTAAATGATAATATAATTCCAGGTCCATTGTTATTTTCTTGCCTTTTTTAAGATAGCATAGTATTAAATTATTCATTTTTAAATGGTCCAAGAATTTGCCCAGTTTTGTCTTATTCTGAGTCATTCCCCTATATTTTATAGATGATAGGTGTTATGGTTGTTTTCATGATGTAAGTACGGATTCACCACTAGAGGATTCCCCTTAGCTATCTCGTCTTTGGCGTGCTCATAAAATATTAAAATCTCATTGAAAGTGCGGGACCGCATTGGTTGTGGTTTCATACTGGGTCCTTTTTGTGTTTTGTGTATCTGTGTGCTTTTGCATCTCAGTGTGACGTGTGTGTACATGAATGCGCCTGTGTGTGTCATCGTGTCTGGATGTGTGTATTTGTGAGTAGGGGTAACGATGGGGGGTGTCTTTCATTGGTGGAAGTTCAAATATATTCAGGCTTTGGTCTGAGAGCCAACATGCCAGTGCACAATGTCACAAAGGAGTTTTTGATGGAAAGGAAAGGGAGAAGAAAAAGAAACGAGTGGTTTTGGGTCAAAGCATTGGATATCCTTTCAAGCCTGAACACTCCACTGGGCGTTTCAGCAAATGTCAAAGTCACTTCTGGCTGTGGACAGACAGCCTAATGGACCACAACGCAGAGAGTGTGGGAGGGCAATGGAGAAGGAGGAGGAGATGGAAACCAAAGGCAAACATAAAGGATAAATGGTATATGCAATTTTTTGCCACGTCCAAATCACCCACAGTTGAAGAAGACTAAAGAAATTCATGACTTTGCCAAGACACTTCTCACCACCTTTCACTCTGTGCTTTGGCAGCTTTGTCCTTTTTTTATGCTCTTCTTTGTTGTTGAGACACGGGAGAAACAGCTCATACAGCCCCAGCCGTCTCTGCTCTCACTGACAAACATTGGAGGCACTTGGAAATGCACAAAAGCTTGAAGGATGATGGTTATGAGCTGAATGCTTCCTTTTGGCTCATATTTCCAGCCACACAATGTTTTGACATGAGAGAAACAAGCCAAAAATTAAAGCATGATCAGGATGCAAGCCATAACAGTGCTTGAGAGGAAATTGTTGATGAGTTCTTTTCTATACAAACATTTGACAGTAGCACTGTAGGACGACTTTCTCACGCAGTATACTTGTCAGATTTAATCCCCATATAATACTGCTACATGTGTATGCCAGCTATCTTTGTTGACAAATGATATTCTATACCAATTGTCCATGATGTTTGCATACAGACAACAGGACAAACATTCATATTTAAAGTTAAAGGAATACTACATGGAAAAACTTCTCAAACCACTCCTGCAGCATAATCCACTTCTCTGCCATCTGTGTGTAAATTCTGTATATTCCAAAAGCAACACACAAAGTGGCCAAATTCATGTGTAACCTAAACAGCAAACATGTTTGTTAAATTTCTTTGCAGTAAAAAAATCTGATTTAACTATATTTACTAATTATTTTTCACTCGTATTAGAAAGATTTTCTTTACAACTTTCACTTTGCCTTTATATTAATACAAATATCAGCAGGCAAATCATGTATGTCATTCAATCTGATTCAGTTTCATATGACCTGTGACCTACAGTGGCCAAAGCAAATACTTTTAAAGCACTTACCTGTCAAGTTTTAATCAATTTAGGTCATTTTAAGTAAGGAAGAATACAATAAATTCCTGGAAAAAAAGCTACACTACTTATATCTGGCTATACCACTGTTCTCACTAACCCCTGTATGTGCTGTGTGTAACATCAACCTCAGTAATGGCCCAGCAGCAGGGAGCCAAGTGCCAATAAAACGTACTTCAACCTATCAGGTTAAGAGGGGAACTTGCCAAAAAGAAAAGACATGGACTGTTTGCACAACTTCCAATTACCTCAGCCTGTCTAATCTGTGATTATATATTCACTCAACAAAGAGGTGTAGCAGCCATAAACAGCACCCATCTGTTTATGAAAAGCAGTCGCTTGAAAAGCACTGTTCCACCTGGCCGCTGTTTACAGTGCTGTCAACAACACTCAACGCACATCGTCTCAATTTACCCTGACGTCACTGCTGTTGCCCTCCAACTCCCCTCAGCCGTCACACACACACACACACACACACACACACACACACACACACACAGACTCGGCTCTCATTAATTGCGATATACCACTGTATGCGCTGTAAGGGGATGTTTGTCTGCAAAGGAATATCTTCCTTTTTCTGTCTGTGAGGCAATTGGAAAGGCTACTGCTTACTGTTCACATCAAATTTGTATCAGAATCACAGATAGCATCTGGATTTGTTGAATGGGCAGGGGTGGAATGTAAGTAAGTACCAAGACATTTACTAAAGAACTGCAACTTTATACTTCTACACTACTACATCTCAGAGGCAAATATTGTACTTTCTACTCCACTACATGTGTCTGAAAGCTTTTTTTACTTTTACTTTTTTACTTACTTTTCAGATTACAATTTTTCATATCTTTCCTGTCCCATGAAAACCATGTATCTCCAAATTTGGTGATTTTGAAAATGAATGATTCTGATAAAATGAATGATTAAGTGTTCCTTTATAGGTTGAGGAAATTCTCCAACAATAAAACAATAACCTTGGATTAGCTGTAAAATGCATTGTCACAAAGCTGAATACAGGGCTATTTTTCTGAGCTCAAGAAAAAAATAGTCAGATATGTGGTTCCCGCAGGACAACAACACTACAAACATAATGATCTTATAGAATATGATGCATTGCTGTAGATGAATCTACCCATCAGTATATAAAGACGTTCAAATTGGTGCAACCATAAACATCTACAGCTGTAAAAAGCAACAGACATAATAAAGCACCAGTAATATTAATCCTAACTAAAGCTATAATATAAAAGTAAAACACAATTTTTCTACATGAGTATTTTTACTTTTAAGTAATCTTTTCTAATAATAATTACATACTTTTACTAAAGTAAGACTTTAGTAAGTAAGACGAAGTTAATCTCTGATAACAACAGTCCTTTTAAATACTCTTGCATGTACAATCGACTGCTGCATGGAACATTTGCTGTTGTTCTGTTGTTTTGACACCATTCATTTAGAGATTTGAAGCCATGTCTTACTATCCCTGATATAACACACACATACACCTGACCTTGCTGTGTGACCTTATACAATCACAAAAACGCACATTAAGCTTGATGTCAACCACATTGTTTGTGCAGTTCATTTCTGGATGACTTAAGGTGAGAGCCATCACACCAGAGTCAGGCCAGTTTGTAGATAAGGCATCTATCCTTCAGATACACAGCGATGACTTTGTCTGTCTGTCTGTCTGTCTGATTGTTGTGCAGGGGCCCCTGCTTTGATGGCTTTGGCTAGAGGGTTTAAGAAAAGGCCAAAGTGATGGAAATCTGGATTCTGTTTTTGCCAACACTGTCTCTAGGTATTGATTTTGTCTGGAAACCTTCAAAGAGGAAGCATTTATGTCTGAAGCATGAAACAGTAGAGAGGTGCAGAGAGGCTATTGAGACAGCTAGAGTGCATCTAATGTAGATTTGGCTCAGTCAGGGGGCTTGTCATTGGAAGGAGTGGGCCGCAAGTTCAGGAAACACTTTTTATGAATGAGAGAGATGATGGGTAGATTTATTGATCTGGCACACTTACATTAACACTTGGTTTCACAGAGAAAGTGATGTGAGTTTCAACTAAACAAATGATAAATTATGAACATCACTTTGCTTATGCTTAAATGAAGATCACAAAACATTTCTAAAATAAAGTCAAAATCTCTTTTCCTAGTTGAGGGAAAATGTGCGTTTTAGAACAGTGATCATTCTTTACTGTAACTTTGAATCCAAGGCAGCAATGTTCCTACTTAAGAGGAGATTTATTGGTACAGTTTTATATGCAGTGTAATTTATTGCACATCACACTTAACTTTGTTGTAAACAACGAAAGTATAATGTTTCAATGATCTAGCTGGCAGATGAGTTACTTTTGCTTCATGCAACACACACATTGCTACAATGCCAGTGTGAGAAGGTTCACATGATCACAGGAAGAGTATCTGAGAATACTGCCAAACTGAATGCCAAATGGATCAACATGATCTGAATTCTTCTGACATGGTAAAACCCTCCCATCTGGTACTCCAAACTGGATAAAAACAAATACTAAGAATTATTTGCATGCAACTGCCACTTATGCCTGCGCAATCTGTGTCAATCTCCTTTCAAAAGGATGCTGGCAGCAGGGACACCGACACAACCGCAGGATCACACTTTAAGATTTCATACAGATTCTATGAGGAAAGATGAAAGTCAGGGCCATTTATCACGTCGTAGAGTGGTTCTGTCTTTGCGGGGGGACAGGAAATGTGTCCTGTGACATTTGGCCACATCATCTTGAATTATTAGCGCCTTCTGAGAGGACACAGGATTTATCACTACTTCTGTCCCAACACCCTCCGATGCCACACCAAGCAGGACTTGTGAGTCTCCTCCAGGCGTGCTGTGACAAGGCAGGCTGTGCAGGGCAGAAAAACAAATAATTAACATTTTACCATGGGTTAGATTATGTTAAAACCTGAAATATTCCAGATTAACCAAACCTGTAACCAACATTTTAATTCTATTTGGGTCCATCACTTTTATCCATTTTAGGAGGTGTATATGTTCAAATTTGAATAGAAGAAGAGGACTAGAACAATAAAAGCTGCAGACTGGCTCTTGACAGTAAACAGCAGCAGTCAGCACAAATTTCAACAGCTGGCAACATGGTAACAGTGTCAAACAGTTCACAATGTCTCGCAGTCAACCCAAATATGTTGACAAAGCTGGTGCTAGGTACCAAAACGGAACAATTTCACATATACATCTGAGCCCACAGGCAACTCCCTGCCACATCAAAACTGTGACAAAGTTGTTACATCAAGTGTGATAACACTTTGCTTGACAGTTCTCTTTGTTTGCTGCAGTGTTGTCTTAATAAATACAGTAGTTTGTCTTGATATAAAGTCATATTTGTGATATGCTGACTACACTAGTAGACTGCTAGTCTACTAGCAGACCCATAAATTCACCAGCTTTCACTGGGGGGTTTTTAAAAAGAGGATAGCGTATGATTTTTGGAAAGTGGTTGTTGTCGGTAAAGAAATCCAACTCCAACAAAGGTTATTAATATTTGGCTCTTGACCACGGTTCTATTTTCACCTTTGTGAGAAAAACAGATTGAAATCCAAAAGTGGCGATGGTGGAAAGAAGAAGAGAAGATTGTGTAAGACAAAGTTAGTCCAGGAGGAACAGTGTGTGTGTGCAGATTACACCACCTGTATGTGGCCCACGTGTGTAATTATCTGACTCTAGCCCTCTCTCCAGTGGAGCATTACTGGCCAAGGTGCTGGACTGGCGGCAGCAGCACAGATGGTTTGGTATTGCCTGTCCAGGAAGCTTAACCCCCGTGGGTGCAGATCAGTGTGGAGCTGCATGGGCCCTTAAAAAAAGAAGCTTTGTCCCTAGCATCACTGTGGAACTCCAGGTAATGACGGAAAAGTTGCTCAAGGACACTTTGACAGAACCAGATGGTTGTTGATCTGGGATTGAACTTGACACATGCATGTTAAGTTGTATTACGCTCATACTACCAGCTCTTAAGGTGTCAAACCAATTACTATCACAAATTCCTGTACTGTTTTTTTTACCTGAATAATGGTGTCTTCTGAGGCTGTTAATACCGACATTCTCCCTGTTACTCACAGAGCTGTGTAAGTATCCTTTTGCCATGAAGCTTTAGTAATCAAAGCTTCGGCCCCAGCAAAATCTACAATGGAATCATAGTCAGCCTTTCAAATGGGGACTTCACTTCCCTGGATGTAATCTGCTCAGATAAACCTGCAGAGGCCATTTTACAGTTACAGTCTGAGGACAGATAATCCTACCTGGTGTCACATCAGAGGAGGGGAAGGCTGCCGAGGTTATCTGTGCAATAATGATCACCCCCAGGACTCTCGACACCTGAGACACTGTAGCCTGATAGCCTGGTCAACTCTACTGCGTAGTCAGACACTAACCTCTGCTCTTTCTTTCCTTTTTCTCCCATTCTAATGTTTATAGCTCTGTCTCCCACATACTCACTGCCTTTATTCAAACCGGTCGAGGCAGATGACCGCCCACCTAGAGCCTGGTTCTGCTCGAGGTTTCTACCTGTTAAAAGGGAGTTTTTCCTTGCCGTTGTCGCCTAGTGCTTGCTCATGGTGGGAACGTT
>JAVQJL010095158.1:0-29475 GCA_036024295.1 Nannoperca obscura
GTATTTCTTTAAAGTTAAGACTAGTTTAAAGTCATCTTCATTGAAAAGTACAGTGCTTTTCCTTCAAAAATAAGGACATTTCAATGTGACCCCAAACTTTTGAACGGTAGTGTAGGTTCAGACACAAGATCTGTAACATATTTACTGCTCTTTTCGATTCCACCATTGGCAGCGATGTACTTACTTTTAGCACTTGTGATTCATAACCAGCCCTTACAAGTTTGATGAGACATCTTGTTGTTTTCCATCATGGTTCTATGCACTTTATGTAAAGCTCTTATTTGGAAGTCGTTTTGGATAAAAGCGTCTGCTAAATGCCGTAATGTAATGTCAGAGTAAATGTAAATATGACACAATCCAATACAACAGCCCTGCAGTCAGTAACGCCTTAGTGAAGGCGGAAGAGCTTCTAGCTTTGTTGAGACCTGTCTAAATGGAGTCCATTCAAGTCATGGCTGGTGTTGTGTTGGAATGTTTTATATTGTAAGGTTCCACTCTCCTCGTACCTACCTTGTAAAGTACCATACAAAATCTGCCATTTATTTTATTTACTTTTCTGCATCTAAAAAACAAAAATACAATAAGTGGATAAGAAAACTGAGGGGTAAGAAAAACTATTATCCTGTGGGAAAATATTTGGACTTCTGTCTCTGTATCAACCATTGGCATGTCTACATTTGCAATATGATAATATGTTGAAGACCTATAGTGGTGAAACCCAGAGGGTATGTTTGCTGAAACTGTGAAGTGATGGCGGTCCAAGACACCAAACCCTAAACGTCTCCCCAAATCTGCAGTTCATGCATTTTACTCTGACGTATTTCATCCATTTTAAGATTCAAATCTTTCATGTCTTTTTTTCACGTCAACCCTCAAAATGCACTAAAAGCAACGTACCGCAGGACTCTTTGTTTGTCTTATCTTAAAAAAAATAGGAGGTACAATCGTGCTGTTTGTCTCTACAAGTTTTTCGTTCCATTTAGTTCTCTGTGCATTTTACCTATTTTACTCTAAGTGCTTTGACACACTTCGCTGCTTCCTTTTTGTGATGTATTTGCTCCATGTCCTATTCCTCTTCCTGTTCTCTATTGCTGTGGTATTGTTTCATGCAGATTTCTTTGTACCCAGACCCTGCAGCACCTGCTCTGCAGTATGCTTATCTGAGTTGGCAGTGGCCACATGCTGAATATACACACAGCCGGCCGTCTACGTGATGAAAACATCAGACCAGGCCAACTTCTTCCATTGCTCCATGGTCCCTTTCCGATGCTCACGTTGCCATTGTAGGTGCTTTTGGACGGGTCAGCATGGGCACCCTGACCGGTCTGTGGCTACAAACTGGTGTGTTCTGACATCTTTCTATCAGATCCAGCATTAACTTTTTAGTCAATTTGAGCTACAGTAGCTCTTCTGTTAAGAGCCTTTGCTCCTTACGCGCATCAGTGAGCCGTGGATGCCCATGACCATGACGGTTCTCCTTTTTTCCATGACCACTACACATGGGAAACACCCCACAGAGCTGCAGTTGTGGAGATGCTCTGACCATCATCTTCATAATCTTAACATTAACACTTCCACTGAGTCACCACTGAGAAAATATCAGCTAGTTCCACTTTAACTTACAACAATATCGTGTACTCTAATGGCCATTGCTGCATGTATGTATGTATTATCGTGTTCTTTTTCATTTGAGGTCAAGCACACTTTCCAAATGCGGATGTTTGCTTGCAACCACCAGAGGGCGAAAGCACAATGCTCACACACATATCCCCCCACCACACCCCCTAAGCAGCAGAGGAATTCTTCCCTTTCTGATAGTGTGCAAACTTCTCAGGCTCCTCGTGATGTAGTATGTCCCCCTCTGGAATGTGGACTTTGTACATTTGGAATAGTTTATTTAAACTGGTGGCCTTTGGAAATGAATCTGCATAACTGCTTTTCAAACCATTGTGCTCCTGGTAGAGCACATTCAGATACTGTAGTCTCTGCGACCATATGAGCCATGTTTTCTAGCCATCATTCTACATGTCTATTAAGCAACAATTCAATTCTCCATGTTCAGTAATCCTGCTGTGATATCTTTCTTGGCAGCTGTTAACTCAACACTTAAACGTGACACACATTATAGTAAATGGGTGATTTGGAGGAGGGTTTTTCTTCATTTTTTCTGTTAAATTTCATTTGAATTAATTGTTATTTAAGTCTTATACATATTTTACATCTGTTTAATTGCTGTGTTAGATTTCAGCGTATACAGTTTAACTATGCAGTTTATGATAAATTTAATTTGTTCTTACAAAATATAAGTCAGTAAACATTAGTGTTTCTAGGGCCATTCTGTTATTGTTGGCATATAAATAAGTTATAAGTCATCTAGTCTGCATTTGGAATTAACTTGCATAGTAATTCACAGCATGTCTTTTCACCAAACTTGGAATCGGAGGACTTGGATGAGTGTAATTGGGTATGATCACTGGATACAGATCAGGGAGCGAAGGTTATTCATGGCTCCGCAATGAGAGATGATGCTCTCAAATTGCGTTTAGAAGTTAGTCCTATTTTAAATATTTGAATAATACATTTAGTAAGTGTACCTCATTGCTCAAGAAAACTAGTTTGCATTCCAATACTGTTAGCCACACTGAATTCCTTAACGACCTTGAACAAGAGCCCAAAGGTTATGGACTTGTTGCAAATTAAGGACATAGTTATGCACACATGCATGGCCTCTTATGTATCCAACCACACTTGTATGGTTTCATTTCAGCAGCAAATGAATGTCTGCGTAGTCCTCTCATCTCTTCATTTTTTTCTGATTATATAGCACAGGATCAGAGTGCAGACATATTGCAGCTATACTATCTCCTGACAGATGATAAGAGCCATCAATGTCAGGATGTCGTGATAAAGGGATGCTGTATATGGAGCTTTACTACCACCTGGTGGATCGTGAAGCACAGCACCTCCCGCAGATGTACAGTATTGTAGTGGAAGCGCAGTTGTAGGTGGTCTGAGGTGGGCCTCTCCAGTTGTAAATAGTGTTCTGACACGTGTGTGACCACTCCGGTGTCTGTGACCTCTCACCCCTGAAAGCTTAGCTTTACCACCTGGGGGTGGACTGTTCTTGATCTCGCAGCACCTCCAGCAGGCTGGCACACAGCTCTCTCACTCAGTCTTCCCTGTAAAGAACCCCAAGGTCCACTTTTATCGTTCACACACATACAGATAGGTGTGTGTACGTGTGTGTGTGTGCGCACGGTCCTTTTTAGAAAAACAGCTCCATTACAAAGGTATTTGACGTGGAGGTCTTTAGGACTGTGTAACTCCTCTTTGAGCTCCAAGTGGCTCATGTTTCTAAGCGTTACTTTTACATCCCTGCTTGTAACAGATTTTGTTTATACCTCAGTCAAAACACAGTCACATTCAAAGCTGAAGCATATGCGCCTCTGTGTAAATTCAGTGCATTATGGTCTCCTGTTGTGTTTCACCTCCGTTGTTTGATCTGTGTAATTCTGAGGATGCACAATTTTCTCCACAGTGCAAGTGAAGGCTTGTCTTTACATCAGTGTAAATAGGACTCAACACAGTACCTGGCTTTAACCAATGCTTATTTTGGGCTTAAGCACATCTGGGGTGTGTTATGACTAAGGCCCTCTCTGCCTCTGAGATCCTCACACAAACTCTGTTTCTCTTGCATTGTGCGAAAGCATAATAAAAGTTGTCATTGAAGCTAGCCTGATGTCCTACTGTACATTCAAGGGAGATATTTTGTGTGTAGATACATTGAATGAGACAGATGGTAACAGCCATTGGATGATATAAAAGCACTGTCCAGGTGGGGTATTCAGTGAGCGGTCCTCAGGTGCATCTTTTCAAGATCTACACGATGAAGTATATCACTGTTGATAAGCTTCTTCATCTGCACCATCATTTTTCTTCGCCTCCTGGACACATCTGACCTCCCACTCTATTTACTCCCACTGCCTTACCAGCTAATGATCCTCAACACCCACCAGAGCAATCATATACACTCCTTTGATGAGCTTTATCAACTTTAGTCGTGTTAAAAAAAAAGATACAACACCAACAATGGGCCAAAATGTGGCTCACTCCCACTGCCTAGCGTATTCTCTTTTTCATTATCTATTCTCTTTTATTCCCTTGTCCACATGCAGTACGGAACAATGCAGCGCAGGCGGACAGGGTGGAGGATCATGACAGGACTGGTAACATGATGACACACCAAAGGCCAGGTGAGTAAAATCCCCCTACACAGTGGGACATGTGTCACAGTCCAGCCGCGTCTCCAACCTTTTTTGTGGTCTCGCGTCTCTCTTCTCTGGCTCTCTCCCCCTCTGGCCATAACGATAAAGCTCCCATCTGCTGTGGGGACGCGGGTCTTTCTCTCTCTGAACTGATCCCCCACAGCAGTTTCCCCATTGTCAGATATGCCGATCGTGTTTCACTCTTGACACCTCTCTGTTTTACACTTGCGACAGGTACGAAGGTTCTTCTGTTCTCAGAAGAAATGCATTAGAAATGTGATAGTCGTCTCTTTCCAAAGCTTTGCCCTCTGCGCCCTTGTCCCCCTGGTGAAAACAGTATTTTTTAAAGAGCAGAAAAACAGTTCTAAAGGAATGCATGAGTGTGTTGATCCTTACTAAGAGCCAGATAATTGACCCTTCGGCTGACCTATAATTCACCACAAAAGGTGCAACACTAAACTTGCCATACAGGAACTGAATGTTTTTGCAATTTGCAACCTTTTACATTCACTGTATTCTTTTACTTTTTAATGCGATACAATCTGCAAGATTAAAGCATTGACTTTGATATCTATAAGTATGTTTATATGTATCTGTCTGGCTATTTATCTATCACCTGTCTGACTATCCCTACAGTTACATATCTATCTGTCACACCCATATGTGAGGCTGTCGTTCATCCATAGTGTTCTCAGCTGTTTCGGTACGTCAGCGGTGTTGCTGGTGATTCTGCACACAAACTCGCACATGCCAATTGTTAGTAACATGAACCGACTCAGCATCCTAACCTGCAGTGAGATCGCCTGTCACAGGTCAAAAAGACAGCTGTAGTGTTTTCAGACAAACTGATAAAGTGTCTTGGAATGAGAGTGATGTGTGATATGAGGCCAGATTATGTTGTTACAGCCATGATAAAGTTCATATGTTGTCATGTGTCTCGCCAAAACCCCACGAGGGCTGATCTGTCACCAGTGCCCTTAGATTCAAGGATTGGGGAAGTATGATTCACAAAATGTATATTTTAATGTTGTTTTATGACATTTTTCCTTTAAAAATGTACAAACTTTTTTCTCTCAGAGGGTAGACATAAGTATGCCCAAAGCAATTCAACATCTGACACCTGAACCTTGACCTGTGGACCCAAGCGTATGTCTCCAGATACTTCAGGTATCAAGTAGACTCAAAACAACAAGAGTTGGAAAGAAAATGTTCTCTGGCCTTGTTGTGTACAAATCCTTCTTGTCCTTGGCGCTAAACACCTTAGTCATTACCAAATAAACCTGACGTCTATATTATGATAATGATGATAACATACATGATTATTCCAGCATTCTTACTCTAATTGCCTGCTTTTTATCAGCAGTTCACACTGTAAAGTAAAATAACCCCTTTAAAATCCGACGCACCCACACCGTTCCACCACAGTGTCTAAAATGTATCCTGATTAATTGGAAGTTTTTTAAAAGGAGTTAAATATTTCTCCATCACAATATCCACCAAGGTCAAAGTAAACAGTTTAATTAGTTCATATCTGATATCACATTACAGCTGATTTAATCTAGGATTCGCCTACACAACCAGTAGCTGTCACTAATTTATTTGACCTTGGAAGTAAATGAACACTGCAAGTCTACTTTCCCATAGCCTCTGCTCCCAAGTGAGCTGATTAGATTATCGTGGTATTACATCCAATTGTCTCTTTCTAAGCTCCGTTCTGTTTGTTATTGCTAGCAGCTTGTTATGTGCTATTCATGAAACAGAGTTCAAGGTTGCTGCCACATTTGACTCACCTTTCCTCATTACACGAACAACTGAGCAGTTTTGTCTCGTGGTACGACTCTGTAACAATGTGCTAATACTCCTTTATACTCAAGTCTGTAAAGTGTTGAAGCGGTAGTGTAATTTAATTGTAGTGAAATATGAAACGCTGGGAAACGCCACATCTTGTTTAGCATAATCATGAGTCATATTTCTCAAGGCTGGAAAAGTTCACCTCCCTTTCGTCCACATCTGTCCTTAATGGATTACGACTGCCTGGCAGGACCAGGAGTTTATACATTTTAACATGGGTGGCCCCAGTTAAAATCTGAACTTCTAACCCTAGCAGTGTGAGAGCCATGTTCTACACATGGAGGTGTGCTTTTGTGTGTAGTCAGCTTGCAGTATTGGGGTTGTGTGTGTGTGTGACTTTTTGTGTGTTTGTATTTTACAATGAACGATTATTAATTCAGCCTGGAGTGAAATAGTCAATCCATTTTTAATGGAAAGAGTTTACATTACAGCAGAATATGAGGATTCCATACTCACAGAATTCATAAATCATGCTTAGTTATCGGTGGGTATTTTATATATTTAAAATTTAAAACGTGGGTGAAAAAGCTTGAAAAAGCATCCAGTGTAGAAATTATATGTTGAATTATAAGTAGGTGAAGTTGTGCCAGATTACTTCAGAGACATTTTGGCAGTTTGTGAGACGCACTTGGCATTAAATCCACAGCTTTGAAGTGGTGTAAAGACAGGTATTTGGTATTTGTTTGGTCACACTAGACTAGCAGTTCCCCCTGCTATCTGTCTTTATTCTAAGATAGACCAATCTCTGTACCTACTGAACACACGGAATAACTGATCTTCTCATTTCAATCTCGCTAAGAGACAAAAAACTAGCGTCTTTTCTTTAATATGCCAAATTTAGCCCTGTTACAGTGATATAATCTTATGATAAGCGCTCCTCATCATACCAATCTGCTATAGATTGGCACGGACATCACCATATTCATGCTGAGAACTGTACACAAAGAAATATACAACAAAGAAGAAAAAGAAAGGAAAAGGCTGCTCTCTCCTGTGAATGAATCCGTCAGGTGTGATTCTGTGTATCAGCTGGTTAATCTCACATTTACATTTCAAGCGATTTTCAAGGTGACTGCACTGTGTGATTTACATCAAAGTGGCCATGTGGTCACGCTGCTCTGATCAACTGTCCAGTCTGCTGAGAGAGACATAATATCCTCTGGGTATTACTGCCAGGGAGCAGGATATGTGTGTGTCCGGGCCTCAGTGTGTGTGTGTGTGTGTGTCTGCGTGTCACTGTATGCATTTGTGCGTGTTAGTGTGTGTCACTGTGCCTGTGTGAGTGTGCGCATTTACACACGGGCCCATGTGTATGAGTGTGAACGTGTATGTGTCACAGTGTATTTATGTAAGCGGCTGACATAAATACATCAAGGCGAACACACAGCTGTCTAGTGCCATGTTTCGCAGGGGTTAGGACCTGAAACGGTTTCTTTCAGGTCACTTGATTTAAATTTCCTTTCAGTGAACTTGGTTCCCGGGGCGAGCCTGCGCCAGACTGTCATCTAGTGCTTTCTACAACAAATTTGCAGCAGGAGAGGAAATACGGAATTAGCAAGTCCCGCTGCACAGCCACCGGATGGCTGCAGTGAAGGGGACCTGCTCTGATCTCAACACATACCAGGCTGGATTAGAACAGGGAACCAGAGCAGAAACAGGATCTGACCCTCTCTGCTATCACTCTCTAACCCTGCCGCTCCTTCCCAAAGACATCCTCAACACTTCCTTCTCCAATTAGTGTGACCTTGTTACTTTGGGGACACGGAAGCTTTGTGAAAGTCAAGACCAAGCTTCATGCGCCTCATTTTTAGCAGAGCTGTCCAGCGAGCGGGCTTGAAGGCTAGAGGTTATAATCAAAATAGCTCAGTTCAAATCTGTAAACTGATACGGATACATAAAACAAATGGACAACAAGCAACATAATCGCGTCCCTTCCCCTAGGGAGCTTTTCATCTTTGCTCAGTGGTTGTGATCAACCCTGTTTGTTTAGAACACAGTAGGAGGAGGCCCTGGCGGATGCTCTTTGAATGCTAAAAACCGTAAAGCCAGCATAGAGTCTGACACTGTGCCACCTTGGGGAGGAGTGCTAGTATCCCACATGTCCCCTCTTCAATGAGGCCCGCCACTGACAGCTGCCGAAAGTCAGGGTTTAAAGTCACGCCAGGTAGATATCAGCGGTCGGGATTACAGGCAGTCGACTCTATCAGTCTAACCGCAAACCCCTCTGCTGACACCTCTATAGGCGTAGTTTTGTCTGTATGTTTGGACATATGGTCCACAAATACAATACAATACATAATGCACACATACACTTCTTTCGGAAATTCCTTTTTTCAATCCATCTTTTGTCACGCAGACAGCTGAGCACAGACACTCCTGGAGGTTTTCAGGGTTTGGGCTGTAGCCAAGATGTCCCGAGTGCATCTCAGACAATCCATCTATGTATACCACCTGTCCAGCCCTTTGCACTCAGGGAAAAGTATTCCCTGAATCCTTCATCAGTATTTGGGAATAGTGTTTAAAAAAAAGGAGCAGGGAACAGTGTGATAAATGCTTACACATCAATAACGTTCACAGCGCTCTCCTCCGCTCAGAGGACTTTGAATGCATTGTTTTCATCATGGCCCAGTGAAGTCACTGGTCCGTGGGAGAGAGCTTACTGGATTCCCGTTTGCTCGTGGGGTGATAATTTACCCTTGACCAATAATAAGCTGTTCACACAGCATGCAGCTATTGCAGGCTAAGCCTTCATGTAGCATTGACCCTATAGAGAAAGACAAGAGTTGTTTCAACGTTTCATATGAGAGCATGTAGTTGACTAAAAAGCTGGATTACTTTGACTATCTCAGTCCACTATTCTCACTGTATAACAGGAGAACGCTACAAAATGTATATAATGTAAATATTTATATATTGAAATGGGTCTAAAAGGACGTGTGGGTTTTTAAATGGCTCCCTTCTACACATTTAGTATCTGTGTCTGAGAGATTTAACCTTCCTTACTTCCTCCCTTCTATTTATAACAGTGTCATAGTCCTGCCTGCACTTTGATAGTACCAAGTGATCTCATTTACACACACTCAGTCACACACACACACACACGTATTTTTGCACACATACAATCTATGTGCGAACGATGCCAACAAATACTGTTTGAGCAATGAGTGAAACAGATGGAAATACTGCACTGACTGCCACAATGGCTGGGCATTTGGCAGCGCGCCACATCGGAATTGTAGCATGTCCTAATGGATCAGCTGAAAGCTATGCGAATCCTCCAGTATCGGCCCTGACTACCTGCTCTCTGTCTCCCCGTCTCTGTGCCAAGGGTGATCCGGGGGCTCTGTGTCCACTGACAGCTGAGCTCACTCTGGCAGACAACTTCTGCACACAACACAACATGCAGAATACAGAACGAGAGGCCACTGTCCTGATCAGCGTTATAGCCAAAAAGCACTCTCATATGGGGTTTGAGCTACTGTGCACAGAGTGGACACAAGGAAAGGAAAACCTTGGTAATTCAGTGCAATCCGAGATTAACACCGTAGTTTGTAGTGAGGTCGTCGTGGATCAAATGATGTCTGCATGGTTTGGTTCTGGCCGTTAAACAGTTTGAAATATAATTTGAAATTTTAAGTCACAACTGAAGCACTTCAAATGATCTTAAGCTATAAATGCTGTGGTGTGTGACATTGGTTTATACTTAAGATATAGATATAGAGTATCAGGAAATGGTAGGTAAATTATCAAAAGTATAAGTTCTCATTATAGAACATTATAGAACTGGTTTATTTATACTTATCTTTTTAAACTACTTGATATGCTGGTAGATAGTTTAATCTATAGCAACGCAGCATCTTTTATAAGCTCATTATAAGGTTTGTATGTGTTTTAACCTGTAGCAAAAAGTATTTTTTACATTACTAAAAACCCTTACAAAATCAGCTGTATACAACATGGCATGCTCCCCTGTGCACTTTGCTGGAAACAGTATATATATGGGTTTGCATTTAGTTCTCCTCTGAGCAAGAATTTAACAAGATGCTAGAAATGTTTCATGTGGGTCGCGGTCTGATTTCGTTCAGCAGTACAATAACAACCCAGAGTTCCTGCTGCTTTTTCTAAAGAAACTGCAGAGTAAAAAAGTCACTGTCATGTTCCTAGAACTATTTGGTCATGATGTGTGCACGTGACTGTGTATGATTCTGGTAATAAAACAAATTCTCATCTAAAAATGACATTGTTTGAAGGGATGTAGCTGCTCTGCAGTAATATATTTATAATCTTGCTCACTTATTTCTAATTGGCCTAGCATGTGAAAGCAAAAGATGTCCCACACCAGCACCACCAACCTGCACTGTGACCTGCTGACCAGCAGAAACTTAAAGCTCAGAGAAGATAAATCCTGCTATTGTCCATCTATTGTTTTGTTGTCTTTTTTTATAAATAACCATATGTTTTTGTTTTTAACATAAATTAAAACAACAACAATATAAAAGCCACACTGCACAAATTAACAACAAAATAATTCATAAAGAAGATTTTCTAGTTTTTCAATGGGTGCCATCGCTGTGCATTGTGTGACTGGACTTTTAATATAAAATTAGATGTTTAAATGTCACTGAGGAGCAAAACAGTGATGAAGATGTATTCATCTCACCCTTAGAATCTCTTGAGATCTTAGGAACTCAACATGTTAATCATCCAAAACACAATATGTCAGTTGTTGTTTGTCTTCAGTTGATTTTTTCCAGGCATATTTATTGCGTCGTCTTCCCGAGGGAGTCGTGCATAGTGTGTTTGAAATCTTTTATTCATCAAAGAAGATATTGTGAAGTTGGAATCGAACATGTTAAACAAGCCTACAAATGCCCCACTTTTATTGCATATTACATGCAACAGTGACTCATAGAAGCAAGAGGCGGAAAACACATTAACGTAACCATGAACACGTTGCCAGTTGTTTGTCGTATCACTTGGACCAGAAACACGATGATTTAAACAAAGCAAGCGACATTTGTTTCATATTAGTTTTTACAATTCCATATTAAACTGAACCAGCTGCAGTGATCCGGATTGTTTGCCTGAGTATTGTTAAATGCTCATATAATCTCTGTGGGGAGTCATTGTTATTTCCAGGGCCTGTCAGTGCTCTGTGGAGGCTTGACATCAAAAATTGAGGTGTTCGTCCCACCAGCAGCACAAATAATGAAAGAGGGCTCTTCTGTGTGAGTGACGAGTATCTTCCTCACACCCCATGTGGTGGTGATTCGTTCGGCTTACTCATGTTTCTCCCCCAAACAAATTAATATTTATTATTGTCACTCAAGTATTCAGCTCAGGGGACTTATGTGACACCCCCCCCCCCAGTCTGTGCAGCGCTCCTACATAAAGGAACTCTGTAAGATGGGTCTATTTTCGGTGACCATTATCTTCACAACTCTGCCTGTAGGAGACAGAGGAGGGTCACAGAGGAATCCTTTGGTGACACTGCTGCAGATATCTAGAAACAATACAGTCACTGTGTGTCATTTCTCTGAGCAGGCTGTGTGCTCGCCTGAGAAATGATGTGCGGTGACATGTGGAGAAAAAAAAAGCTCCTATATGAAATCTGATGCAGTTATGCAGTCAAATGTATTTTATGCCAGCAGACATATCGTCATAATAATGAGGAATGAGGAACGTTACAGGCGCGTCAATTTAGCTGATCGATTACTGGCTTCCAACACAATTGTTTTGCTTTCTACAATATGTAAACTAAAGCTACTGATGTTAAAATGAAATAATTGTTTTATTTTTACTTTCCCAATTAATAGTTTCTTCCCGCAACAATCATTATCAGAATAGTTTCTGATTAGTCCTTTCTGTCACTTAATTGACTAATTGTTTCAGATTTAATAATACTAACTTATGATATTTTGCATGCATGAGATGTACAGTAATATTAACATTGATGGAATAAAACATTTATAAGGTAAGTGGAATACAGTAGTATATGGTATTTATAATGTACTGTATGTATAATTATTATTATGCAGTTTCCATATAAGATATAAATATAGATAAACTTAAAATAATATAGATAAATTATGAGTATATAAAATAAAAATAAGAAAAGAATAACTTGTACTCACAGCTAGTGTTGTGCATGAACAGATGTAATACCATGTAAAGCATGTATTTACCATCTAAATGTAACAATAGGTGTATTATCATTGTCTTTTAAGACATATTGCGTCTTTCCACATTCATATATATTTGATGTACAGTATACATTATATATTGTAGCCATTCTATTTGAGGGTTTGATAGATAAAGTACATGAATATGAAAGAACAAAACATGTAGTAAATCTGAAAATACATTAATGTAATTCAGTTATTGCTGACCAGTTTTCTAACTAGGTCTGTGATTGTAAATGTAAGTCAATTTAACTTAAACACAGCTGAGTGCAGCAGATTTAGATTTCTCAGCTCCAACATCAAGTTCTCTTGATGAACTTTAAATAGCCTTGAAGAACCACACAGAGAACAACACTGGCTCTGCTTTCAAATGACTCAGTGTTTTATTATGACCTACTGTATGACAGCTGACATTACATTCATGCATTTGAGCTTGTTTATATAAGTATGATTTGCTTTCATTCATTCACTTTACCTGCTTATTCCTGTTCAGGGAAAGTCGGAGCCTGGAGGCTATCCCAGCATGCACTGGCAGGGAAACATAGCAGAGTGTTGTTTTCAGACCAACAGTTCCTGTTGAAAAAAACTAATTGTTTTATTTTTATTTCAATTCAATTCATTTCAGTTTTATTTATATAGCGCCATATCATAACAAAGTTATCTCTGGGCACGTTCTCGTATAGAGCAGGTCTAGACCCAATTCCCACCATGAGCAAGCAGTAGGCGATGGTGGCAAGGAAAACGTCCCTTTTAACAGATAGAAACCTCGAGCAGAACCAGGCTCATCTGCCTCAGCCGGCTGGGTTGAAAGGGTGGGGAGGGGGGAGCAGGAGGAAGGAGAACATACAGTAGTACAGTACAGTTCTACATACAGATGTAAAGTAATAGGTGTAGTAATGGTATTGATGTTAATATTAAAAACAATAATACTGATAGCAATATAATAATAATACTAACAGCAATTACAGCAGCAGTGGCTGTTGAGCAGGAACACGAGGACAGCAGGTGCAGCCATAGATCCAGACTCTTCAGCTCCGGAGGCAGAAACACCCGCAGAAAGCAAAAAAAGAGAGAGAGGGGGAGGGAGAGAATGCATCCAACACTGATTTCAATTGTAGAAATATGTTGAGTGATCATAGCGTAGCTGAGTTGGACTGAACCTTACCCTGAACTTGTTTGATGCTTCAGTGATCAAGAGGGCAGAGAGACTTCGCTGCAAGACATAAATCGTAGCTCACAGTCAGTTATGACAGCTCTTACAGTACATCCAGTACATCCAGGTCAAGTCTCAATATCAGGAGGAAAAGGTGACTTCAGTCAGTGTGGACAACTCGAACATGTCAAATGTTTTGTTTGTTATTACAGTTATGTCTGAATAGTTTTTAAATGAAGCAGACAGCAATATTAAAGCCTTTAAAAAGATTTGTGAAGTGCCACTAGACCATTTCAAGTGTAAGACATCAGCCAAGTCCAATTAAAATAGTTTAGTCGAGCAGAGGAAGTTGAAGTTTTGCCTTTATATAAAAACAATTAAGGTACAAGTCAGGGCCAAGTTACCATACAGTTACAAACAAATTACATCAATTCAGAGGGATGTATCATGACAAACATTAGTGTCTGGCAGTTAATACAATGAAACCATCAGGACGTGATAGAAAGGAGTCCATACAATGAGGACTTGGCTCGGTGCAATGCAGATACTTTGAGGATGGGTAGGGCGCACAGAGGCGCTTGAAAGAAAACGTGTATTGACAAGACATTACAGCCCAACAAATATGAGCCTTAATACCACTGAATAACAGATAAGTCAGCACGGATTTAAAGTGTCAGTGCTGGGATTTCGATCCTTTTATTGAACAGCCATCTTTAGCAGCGTTTCACGTGTTAAATTAAAACCAGAAAGCTTCTTGGAAAAGCAAGTGTTTAGTTGTTGGAAGCAGCCGGCCTCTTCTGGCACATGAACACAAAATGACTTTAATTCTTAAAGGATTGGATACATTGTGGAATTCAGTGTTGCAGAAGATGAAAGGCGAGTGTAGCTTGTAAATCATGAAGGGTGATGGAAAGGCTTTCTCAGGTGCCACATCTTAGCTGGTTCAGAGTCCTTCTTTTGTGGTCCGTGCGGTGTTGCCCCGGGCTCACCTTGACAAGCACCCGCTTATTGAATGACCAGACGCTCAAAGGCGTGTGTGAGTTACAATTGTAATGTAATAAATTTGATAGGTTGTGTTAGTATATATGTAGGCATTTGCAATTGATGCCACTCCAAAGCGTCCACCGTGCCCTTAAAATGCTCGCCTCACCTATTTACAAATACGTTCTAGTAAACAGCAAGTGAAGTGGGACTCTTAAATCTGAGACGTGTGTAGCCATCAGACGAAACTTGACACCGTTGCGCAGAGCGCGGAGATCAGGTTAGAAACATGCATCACAACAGAACATCTCCAAATCGCATTCCGCATACTGAAATCTAATCCGAGGACATCAGGATGTGTGACATAATCCCCAAGACATCTGAAAACTGCGCTGCTCCGAACGGGGCTCCAGGGGTGGTTTGGAGAGATATGTGGACCTCTGTTACTCACTTGGTCTTGCGGGGGTATATAAAAGAGGGGCGGACACCGACCGCTCCAAACGTCAGAGCGCACTTAACTATAAAACTGCCCCCTGCGCACGGTGCGGTGTTATGCGCAGACATCCGTCCCGCTTCAGTCCGGCGTGAGGACAACGCGCGTGGAAACTCTTCGAGCTACACGGACACTGTCTGAAGAACATGGAGAATAAATACCCACACGTGTGTTGTTTACCGTGTCGAGATATTGTCCGGTGTTGGCGATTATGAACGTTTAACGCGGTTCTGGATATAACGGCGCTGCAACAGTTTTATTAAGAGGCAGACGCGACATTTCGTGCACTCTGGGAAACAGATACTGTGCACCTCTTTGCGCCTCGCTTACGCGCGGGAGACGCTGATGTCTTCATTGGACTCCTTTCAGTCGGAGATGGTGGAGCTCGCTCGGATTTCCAACGTGGAAGCGTAGAATCCAATTAATCAGCGACTGCAACTGTACCCCGTAAGGCGCAGTGGCACTTGGCCGGCTCTCTGCAACCCCTACCTTTGGACTCCAAAGTGTGGAAAGACGCGTGGTTTGGTTGGTGCGCTGGGTCGGAGTATGAAAAACACACCTGGTGCGGTATTTTAACTCTTCTTTTTCTTAAAGGACAGAACCCGAATTTCAACTCGTTTTAAGGACATTTTCGGATTGTGGCTGTCAAGCGAGTCGTGCGGCCGATTCAGTTTGGGACACTAAATGAGTCGCGTTTTCTGTTTGGATTTTAACACCAACAAGCCAAGCGAGTTCCAGGTCTTCATGGGCCATATTTAAGGTAAGTGAAGTAATTAGAGTTCTCGTCATTTGAGAGTACAAAATAGAATATTCTCATATACTCAAATGGCGTGCGCGCAAAGGGCACGCAAGCCTCACTTTAGTCGTTTTAGTTGAAATAGCAAAACAAAACGCAACTTAAAAACTACATTTTTTTATGACTTTTGCGTATCGTGTTTAAGCCCAGTATTTATCCATGCGTAGCTGTTTAGGTTTACTGCAGACTCAACATGCCATTAGACAGAGTCAAGTAAGCTTTGGGGAATCGCCATCTGGCCAACTCACACCATTATTTAGGCTATCGTTGCCAACACGCTTTGGTGCGTGCTTTAACCAACGCATTTTTTTTGTGCGAGGCGCACCCTGCGTGCCTCATTACAAGTAGCAAGAGCTCGCCTGATGTCACAACAACAGGAATATGTCTTTTTTTTTTAAAATCCTGATAGGTCTAAACGTCAGCAGAGAATAAATAAGAGGCAGACTGCTGGTTAATCACAAATGTTTCATTTAAAAACAACACAGCAGCCTACTTTACGCACACATTTAAACTAGTTTCTTTTTTTTCTTTTGTTATTTTTTTTTTATTTTCGTTCTGTATTTTTGCGGCTAGCTTGACATTATAAAATACATTATAAGCAATTTTTCATGGTGATGAATTTATTTAGAATTTTCAGGTTGGTTTGAGACAAAGTGGAGATCAAAGTATATTGACATGATGACACATAGTTATTAATACAGAATGACTCACACTCTTTCAACCACTTTGCAGACTTCATTATAAACAAGAGTTGGCCTACATTCTGATTATTATTATTATTGTTATTTAGTTAGTTTCTGATCAGTTTTCTTTTGTCCCCTCATTTCAACTAAAATCTCTTATTTTTTTGCAGCCTTCTTCATAGGAACTGAGTCTAAGATGAAGTTATGGGATGTTTTGGCCACGTGTTTGTTGCTCCTGAGCTCTGTTGCTACACGGCCTCTCTACCAAAACACTCAGCCAGCCAAGAGGACTTATTTCCCCAGCAGCTATAGTGATTCTGTGTCCCTGTCTGTGGAGGACAAAGAGCCAACGTTCCAGCGTGAAGACCACAGCCTGCAGGAGATCTCTATGGAGGATCAATGTAAGGCGCACAGCATGTTTTGACAAAATCTTTTGTGATGTGCAGTCACTGTCATAGTCTCTTGAATGGCGGATAATTGGCCCACATGGGGTTCACATTATAGTTCTGTGCAGCTTGTGCAAACGTCCATTAAATAACATGCAACTAACAATTTAACCATATCGGAAAATGTATGTTCTTATTGTCATGCATTGTCATGTGTTGACTTTCAAGGAGAATTTTGAATCGTAGGTAGCACATATAGCTCATACTGTAGGTCACATCTTGTATAAAGGCAATTCTGACACGAATGTTACACAGCTGGTTTGCTGGCCAGGTCATTTAGCCTTTCTGGATTAATTACACTTGAGAAACGGCATGTGAAGTGATAGCCAGTGGGTTGAGCCAACAGTGGAGAGTCCTACACTGATAACACTCTCAGACAGGCAGGTTATCAGACGGAAGATCTCAATTTGTGTTTTATTGCTGCAGTGGGTTGCATCATACTGATGTCAAAACAAGCCAGCAGCATGAATAAGAGCATTAACAGAGGTCGCTCTCCAAATATCCCATTCTCCCTTTTGTTTATTTTCACCTCTGCCTCTCTGCGACTCAGAGACCCGTGACCTTTACCCATCTGCCAAAAGTCAGAAATCATGGCATGTTTTAGAAAAGGTAGTGTGAAACAGGTTGCAGGAATTTCCAGGGGAGAGGCTGGACAACACCGGAAAGTTTGAAGCATCTAGGGAGAGTTCTGTGTTTATGTTCATTTTAACAGCGGCAGTGGGCAGGAATTTATTTTGTTTGGATCAATGTGACACTGTATCATCTTCACACAGTAGTAAACGCGGCCAAGAACTAGATAAGGAATGGAACATTTGGACAAATGTTTGTCCTGCCACCTCATATTCTGTTTGGACCGTGGTGACATCACTGATCTGCTTTGTAATCCAAGACCATTAACAATGCACTAATAGTGTAAACAACACTGTAGCTCCAAGAGGGGATGGGTTTCTTGGTATTGCGTGTAATGCCAAAGAAAAATGGGGGTTTCTCTTAGGTTTAAAGACTAAAATCTGCAGGCAGCAGCGGAACAAGGAGACGGATATTGTAGAATTATGCCAAGAAAAGAAAGAAAACCAATGCTGTATGTTGCATTGAATGATTTTTCTATGTCAGCGCCCACTGGTGTGTTTGGTGATTATTTTAAACACAAACACGACGCCGGACTCTGCAAAAGTATGGGACAATTTGCACCATGAATCACTCCGTTTGCTGCCACGGGGCCCAGTCAGTCAGCAGGTGTACACCAGGTTAGCCACCCTGCCTTTCAGCTGACATACAACAGGAGGTGTGTAAATCAAAGGGCAGGTGTGTCTAAACAGGCTCCCCTGATACATGAGCGGCGGCCCAATCAGCTGTGGAGTGCAGGCGGATCAGATGGCCTGTGCCAGGAACAGGTAAGAGGGGAGAGATAGGTGACACTGCAATAGAGAGGCCGCGTCAACCACAACGCCACCTGCCAGACATCCCCCCCCACACCATCACCACCTCGCCACCCTGACTTCCTGACACACATCCATACAAATACACACACAGACACGCACAAGTAATGTCATTAGGGCTGGACTAAATGATTCATCTCAGAACAATATGTCTTCGCGCTCTTCGTACATAGTTCACTGTTGCCAGACCTGCAGGCGTTGGAGCAGGAGAGAAGTTACTCCATAATAGAATCAACATGTAACACTGGTGGGTCCAAGACTTTCAGAGTCAATCCTCATCGCTCCTCGCAGCAGATGGTGGAGAGCTGCGCCGGTGCATGTTTTGAGACTACAATCTGCTTTGCCTAAATGACTCAGAGCACATGATTTCCTTTTATTTGGCCTATTGAAGTCTCGGCGTTCTGAAATTACATCAAGAAAAACAACGCCTCTCTCGGTGGTTTAATTGTTCTGTGCCTACTGTATTAATACAGGCAAATGGTGTGTGAAAGCAAACTGGGTTAACTTAAGCTGTAGAGCTGAACGTCTTTTAACAGCCCAGGTTCTCAGGACATTGAAACCGGCCACGCTATTAATGCAAAATCAAGGCTGCCCGCATTCCATCATTACAGATGTACACATTGTCTTCTTCTCTACCAACAACAATTCTCAAAATGGAATTGACAACACCCTCTGACCTTCAGCCTCCAACTCATCCCCTAATAGCCATGTTGGAGGGAGTTACAGCAGGGCACCTGCAAGTCCATATGAACAACTCCGGACTGCTTTCTGCATTCCTGCCTGAGTCTAATCTATAAATCAGCATGCACTTTGTAAACTGCACATTTCTCAGTATTTATGAACATTGTCTGAATTTGTGTCAACACATATTTTAGAATACTTTACCTATTCTTTTCTGCACAAATGGTATCTCAGTCTGGATGGTTTGTTGAACTGGTTCGGTAGTAGTGCATTTATGCATATCTGCATTAAAAGGAGCGCTTATTTGCTTTCTTGTTTGAGAAAAAAAAATTAAGAGTCAGACGAGAAGATCAGTCTCATAGTCCGTTAAAGCTACAGCTAGCAGCCTGTTAGCTCACCTTAGCACGAGGACTAATAGCAGCCTGAGCTGTTTCCAGGCAACCAGAGGAGACTCCAGAAAGTTACTGCTAAGAGCCAAGAAATAGTCTGGCACATAATCCCCTAAAATGTGATCTCACACCATCATAAAGATAAGTTTGCACTTGGATGCATTCATATTTCCTTTTTGCTGAATTGTTTTCAGATGCCTCATGCAGTTTATTATGTCTAATTATGTCTGAGTTTTATTTTATCAGTTCATACAGCTTTTGAAAGCAGTAAATCACTGGTTACCATGTCGTTGCCATTACTGAGGTGATATTTCAGACAGTGTCCAGTGTCAGTGATGAAATTATCATTTTAATACCAGCTTTGAGTGAATCTGTTCCTTCTGTGTCTTGCAGATGACCTCGCAGGTCCCTATCCAGAGCAGTTTGATGATGTAATGGATTTTATCGAGGCTACCATTGGCAGACTGCGTAGATCGTCAGAGCCCAGTGGAGGCTCCAGGGGACGGAAGGAGCAGAGACAGAGGGGAGCAGCAAACACAGGAGGCGCGAGGAGCGAGAAGAGAGGACATGGCGACAGGAAGCGGGGTCGGGGGCGAGGGGGAAGTCGAAGTGGTAAAGGAGGTCGAGGCGAGAAGGGGAGGGAGGGAATATCGGTGCAGACTCGAGGCTGCTTGCTAAAGGAGGTCCACCTCAATGTGACGGACTTGGGGCTGGGCTACCAGACTAAAGAGGAGCTGATCTTCCGGTACTGCAGCGGCCCATGCGTGGAGGCGGAGACCAACTATGACAAGATCCTCAACAACCTCACACACAACAAGAAGCTGGACAAGGACACGCCCTCTCGCACCTGCTGTCGACCCATCGCTTTTGATGATGACTTATCTTTCTTGGACGACAATGTAGTGTATCACACACTGAAGAAGCATTCTGCCAGGAAGTGTGGCTGTGTCTAAGGAAGTCACGTGGATGTGACAAAACAACAGACATTGCCAGCATCAGTGAACTAAGGATCGCCTTTACAAGCTGGTGCTGCAAAGGGAGGGATCACTGTTGGAAATGGGCATACAAGGTCAAAGAGGGAGTGTATTGTTTTGTTTTGTTTTCTCAGTAGTCGTCAAAGGAGACACAGGTGAATATATAAAGGCCACCTCTGTGACCGGACGATGGAACAGAAAAATGCTAATTGTACATTTCACTTCAGAACCCGTGACCAGTGTTTGTCGGTTCAGTCAGAAAGCTGCAGAAAGTTATGAGGTGTGTAACAACTTTCAAAAGGAACATTGCAGTTCAGTAATACTCTCAGATTTGCTAACTGTGCTGTCTGAAAAGGTGAGAGTGAAGAAAACGTCTGAGTGGGTTGGCTTGTTTTTCTAGAAGAATTCATTTTCCCAGGAACCTCAGTTTTTCCATATCTGGCTGCTAACACTCCAACACATGAACGTGATTTGAGGAGTGTATTCAGCTGCAGTCTAAATCACTTCCACTACGTAGTCTGGATGTTGACATCTACGTTCAGAGCCGAGGGGATGACAAATACCACACCGGAGTTGAGCAAAGACTTTTTGGTGCAACGCATCTACATAAAATCCAATCATATATATATATATATATATGTGTGTATATGTATATATATGTATGTGTATATATATGTACACGTGTGTAAGAGGTATATTTATTAAGATGGAATTAACTTATTGTTATTTATTTCAGTCCATTTTATGAAAACAATTGTTGTTTTTCTTATTTATTTAAATGCTTTGTTTGTCCTGGATGGTGCCAAAGTGGAGCATTTTTCTCAGTCAACATCTAAAAAGGTGATCCAGAACTGCTAAACACTCACCCACACATCCTTATCATGCTTATCCGCTTCACTTAGATTCCAGGGTTTCTCAGTTCATGAGTCCAAAAGATCATGGTTAGCCATCAAGTTACGGGAGGGTAGGGAGAGACACAGCGGAGGGGACCAATAGATTTTTGATTGAACTGATCTGTTGTTTTGCAGCATCTTGAGGTACGGCATGGTAGGTTTTTATTGTTTAGTTTTGTTTGAGACATTTGACCTCATTTTGTGACGACGCTAAGACTGGGAGGACTTCAGATGTTGCTTTCTCCTCACAGCCTGAGAATAGACTCCCAATCCAACTATCACATCATTATACCGTATGTTTACAAGACAGCAGATGACTATTTTCAAGCAAATTTTCAAATTCAAATCTAAATTCATGAGAGTAGTCCTCTCTCTGAGGATCTGTAGGTGCCCTTGAGGATCCATCCTTTGAGTCACAGAGTACAGAAGCTGCTAGAATGCCTGTCTATCAACATACGTTACCTGAAACCTCACTCTGGCCTTGCACCAAATCTGAGCAAAGGCTTTGCAGCGGTTACTGTCCCAATAGGCTTTAAAGTTCACAGGACTGCCTGTGTTTCTGTCTCGACTGTGACAGACAGGTCTTACTCCCTGAAAGAGAATTTGAAAGTGATCCTCTGACATGAGTCTTAACCAAATATCCCCGATGGCAAAGGCATTTCGGTGAAGGCAGTTTAAGGCAGATCCGGCTACTGTAGCTGCTGTCATCGCCGTCCGATGTAAATATCTCAAGACTAGACGTTTTGACAAAAGAAAATGTTTTGGAATCACAGAGGGAAGACAATGGGGTAGGCTCATCATGCTTTTTACATGCAATACCTTGTTGAGCCAGGTTGAGTCCCAAACTATACAGAAATATATACATCCAGGAAAGCAGGAAGCTCTTTGAAAAGCATGTTGCTGTGCCCATCGAGACCCTGCGAGGGGATCGTTTTAAGTGGAACAAAGAGAGCCCTCGAGTGGGTCTTGATGTTAGCACGGATTAAGGACCAAGGTATCTGTGCCCACCCAGCAGCAAGCAAGCAAGCCAGCTTTACTGTGTAATCCCCCTGCACACAGAACAAATCCACTGCATCAAGCTGAATTTAGGCCAAACACTACACAGAGTGGGGGAAAAAAAAACTCTAGCTTTTATCACAGCATACCTCATCAATTGGATCATCTTCCCCTTTAACAACTGATTTGTGCGTAAGCCTTTCCAGATGAGAATGTGCAGTTAGGAGACTTCCCAGAAGCCTCTCGCCACTCTTCGATACCATACATTAAAGTGTGTAAACTGTGACCACTAGCCCTCTCATCATCATGACTGTTTGCTCTGCTGTTCCTTGGCAATTAGTCCTCTGGTTTTGATGCAAAGATAAACAAGCAAAAGGTAAAGATGCGAAGGAATCCTCAGTGTTAATATTTGAAGAAAGGATTGGATTTGTTGTCGCTCCTTATTGTGTTAACACCTCTGTGAAAAAACCTGTCATGTTGTCTCACTTGTTTCGTGTTACAGAACCAAAGCTCTCGTCAAACTTTATTTTTGTACAATATTCATTTTATAACTTTTTACAGAATTAAACTTGTTTCTATCAAACAAGCTTGTCTCCTGGTCTTCTGCCATGTACAACAAGGCACCGGTTGCCAGATGGTGCAAATTTGCCTGGGATATGTTTACACAAGCGTCGTGTAAAATTGAGGATGAAAATTCTGGTTAAATGGAGACTTGTAGGGATGGTTCGAGAGACGGCCTCTACAGTGTGGCATCTCCTCCTCTTTTCTGCATTCCTGAACACTAGCTCAGGGCCATACAGTAAACAAAAACTGGCCGTAAAGCGCCACTAAGATGTAAATCAAGGCACTCACGAATGTTTCCACTGTGCAAAGAAGATATGTAAATGCTGACGAAAAAATGGCAGCAGTACCGACAGTGAGTTATGAAGCAGGGAATCAAGGTGTGCATGCAATGTATAGCTGAATATGTTGCAGCTGTATAGCTACAAGAGTTGTTTTCAAGTATTTTGGGGAAAGTCCAAGTCAAGTATTAATGTTTTTAATACTAAGTCACAAATCTTCCTCTGAATGCAGACCGTCAAAATGACACAGCATTTAATTTTTATTTTTAATCAAAGCTGTTTAAATGCTGTTTTGTTTAGTTTTTTTCAAAAATATGCCCTGTCTTCAGTGCTGAGGTCTAATAATTAAAGCTTCTCATGTCAGTAATTCTATATTAACACTAGGTCAAAGGACCATGTGTACGTAAAATTTTCATAGAGACAAGAAGCGGTTCGGTTCAGTGGTTCGGAGCATTTCAGCATCTTTCAGCTCATTGTTTTGGTTCATTTTCACCGTCTCTTCTCAGCATTGTTTCCAGATGTAGGCAGCTGTTTAAGCTCTAAAATCCCACTGAACACTACCTGCCCAGCACCAAAAGGCAGACAGATAAAGTTGGCGGCTAGCTGGTGAACATAGTGTAGCATTTATCAGCTGAAGAGCCAGGTATTTCCTTCAAGAGTTGATAGAGACCAAACACAGAGCTAAGAGAGTGAATATTGGACTTACATTCACCAAGTAGCCAGATTCACCCATTCTCCAAATGAATGTTACTCTGTTTGCCATATCAACTTGTTTCTACTGCACCCTAGTAGCAAAAAAAAATCTGTTATTACAGGTTTTACCTTTTTTTTTACTGTACGTCTTCAGTAGGAACCAATGGACTTGTGACTGAGAGAATAGTTTGTTGACAGATTAAATATTATTTTATCCTGATGGGGCTGATAGTAATTGGTGGTTGCTTGTTTTATATCTAAACTACTTCTTGGTTAGAAAGACGTTCCCATTAAAGCTAATCACAAGTCAAATATTCTCATACTGGGAAGACAATCTGGTGTCGAGTTGTTCGCACTTTTTTTATGCTTTGAGCAGCACAAAAACTCACTTTCACGTCCTCGGTATTGGTGTCATAGATACCACTACATGCACTGTAAATAAGAAAAGGCTTCTTTGTAATTTGAATGAAGCGATCCTTACAATGCCTGTACCTGGAGGCTGTGTTTTCAGCTCCACATGCAGTTTCTCCTTTCTACATGCCAACTGGTTTGTGGTGGAGTGACCGCCTCACACGGCACTCCTCACCTCCTGCTGCTGGCTCAGAAACTCAGTAACTTGACGTCAGCCTCTCCCCCCGTGAAGCAATCTCTTCTCAGCTCTCCACTACAGTTGCTCTTAAAAACATCACTCATTGTTTCAGCCCTTCCATATTTCTTGTGGTATTTTGTTGTCTCGTGTTCATTTTATGGCCACAGGACGTTTTGCCAGGGCAGTGAGACATTCGATTGTGGGCTTATAACTTTGGTTGGCGAGGAATTCAAGATTGCTCTGCAATTTCACCCAGTGTAAGTCACGGAGTAGAAACACCAGCTAAATGACAGAGAAGACTTTCCATGTCTTTACGATATAAGGTAGCCGAGCAATTTGAGAACAAATGACAGCAGAATTATAATCCAAACCTGCGTGTCAACATGCCAGTGAAACTTTGTTTGTTGATCTGGGCAGATGTTGCATTCCAGATGTATAAAGAACACAAACATGGTTTCATTAGATCTGTATGTTGTGGTTTTCTCTGTCAGCTGAAATAGTTTGAGACACTGTACAGGTCATTCAAGGGATTAAAAGAGAAAAGAGTTTTTTTTCCAAATAGTTTTTGGGTTTTGCAGCAAACACATACAGTATGTTTGCAGCCACACCTAAGTTTTATATTGGAACTGTAGTGAAAGCAGTTGGAGCCCCTAGAAATACGAAACAATTTGGTTGAGCTCATTATTCACTTTGAGAATAGTTTGGGAAAATGATCTTAACTCGAGGTCTCATCTCTTAGCAAACTTCAATTTGCTGACAAAAACCGAGATGTGGTCGACTACAGAAAAAAATGATTAAGATCATTTTGAATTAGAATTATTTTTTTGTTTAATTAAACAATTTGTTTTTTAAAGTTTAATAACGGTGCAAAACGTTGCTTATATAAACTTTATTTAAAGCAGTGAGTGAGTGTTGGCTGGGACTGCGTGTACTGTACATCTGCAGGTTTGAGCCAGTGCCTCACAAAAAAAAAAAGTATATTGCAGAAGAATCCCTTTGATCTGATGGTAAAAACCGATCTGTCACTTCACTTTGGGTAAAATATATCACCGTTTGACAAAAGAATATAAATTCCTTTATTTAGGTTTCAAGGTCAAATACAGCTTGTAGAAAAAGAAACTCTAAAGAAATTCTAAAGCATTTGGCGGAATTAAGTTTTGTATATCACGTCCAACAAAACTGTTCTTCATAGCTGATGAACATAACCCGACCACAAAATCTGGAGCCGATTTTATGAGGCATTAGCAAACTCTGGAGATGTGGGAGGAGAGGACAATAGAAATGATGAAAATAAAGTCTGTATAATCCAAACAGACGAAAGCCAAGTTATTCCAGAGGTTGATGAATTGCAATGAGAGGAACATAAACCTGTATAAATTATGCTTGCACGGTGAAAATGCCTGCCACATTTATATGCTAGCCCTTAACACAGAAGCACTCTCGTAAATACACATATGCCTAAAAAAAAACATTACAGGAGGGAGGACAGAGGCTGCACAATTTAGTAATTTAATTGATTCTCCTAAGCGCAGTTTCTGACAGTAACTCCGTGTTCTGGGATTGATCCCGAGACCTTGTGGTTACGGTGCTGTATATCCACCCACAGGTCCGACAGGTCAGATATCCTATATAAAATGAGCTGCTGTTGAAGCGCCTCAGATCTTGCGTTTCTTCCACTCTGGTTCCTTCTCAGCCTCCTCGTCTTCCTCCGATTCCTCTGCAAACACGGGCTCTGGCTGGGTCCTAAAGGGATTCATAGAAAGGGGTTATGATTTAACAGTTTGTTTGTTTTTCAGACTACTTCGGAGCTTAGCAATGAACTGCTAATTAAATATAAAAACCATATGAAGGAGGTGTGAAGACGGGCCAGAAGAGTTTTATTGCTTTGGAATAATTATTTCTTCTATACAGGCCAAGTGAGGTTGAACGAAGTTCAGGCTAAAAAGGTTATAGTTACGCGATGCAGAAGAAGAAGTTCTGCAACCGGGTTAAAATGGCAATCCTTTATCAGATGTATCTACTACAGTGTACATCACTACTCAGTACATTAGATTTAACCGGAGTTTTCTTGCAGTATGTGAAACAGCCTGTTTGATTTGGCTCACAGCTTTGCTCCACGCTTACATAGCTGTCTGAGCCTGATAGTGATCTAAAGCTGGCCATTACTCTCCTTCCTGCAGTTTCAAGTGTGTACCTGTAAAACTGTACAACTCTTTAAACATTTATATGTGACACCGGTAGGAAGAAACCCAAGTACTATCACAACAGCAAACGCAGCACTTACACTGTCCGCTAATGAGAGAAGAAAAGCCAAACAGTCAGACGGACAAGTGTGTAAATTATTATTTTTTTTTTACAAATGAAGATATGAGGTTTCTTTACTGTGTGTATGCCGGGGCAACCCAGTAAGGGTTGTCTGAAGCCTCCTTGGCGTGACGCAGGATGGCCTCTCGTGGGTTGCTGTCGTCTGTTTTATCTAAAGCAATGTTCTTCACAATGAAGGAAGACAGCGTGCCACCATGAGCTGCAACTCTTCCTCCACGACCTGCCAGGACACACGATTACCGGGTTAGATGCAGTTTATGTACATTAAAAAAAACACACCTTTTTAATGTCGGAGGGCAGAATATTTCTAATATTGAAAATGTAAATATGAGAACATGTGAATGTAACATTTGGGTTTGTGTTCAGATTAAACAAACGCGACTTGGCGTGTTCATTGGTGAGCTTTGGAGAAGTTGGTGGATGTATTTTTGTATTTTGGAGAGACCCGGTCTTACCGTTTTCCATCTGATTCCAGTCTTTATGCTAATGCTAATGCTAACTTTCTCACCCGAAAGCGAATAAGTGGAGTTCCCAAAACGTTGAACTATTCCTTTAACTGCGAGATCCACTGGACAGATCACAGATGTATCCATCAAGTCCACATAAAACATTTTATTTCAGGTTATTACATTACATCACCCGGTATTATTTTACACGGTGAGATGTTACATTTTTAAAATAATTATTATTGGCATATTATCACCTTATGAGTTTTTTATTACTTTGGGTAGATTTCTGTTTTGTGTGAGTTACGGGACTTCTGGCTTTATTTAACTGCACTTGATGGAGCTTTTGCGGGGGGAAAAAAAACATCCTGTGTTCTAGAGAGGACATTATTGTCTTAAAAGATCAAGGATAAGATACACCACACGTGCGTGTGCACACATACAAACACACGTGCACTCCCACACTTAAACACAAAGGGATTTCCTGCTGTAGCTGGGCAGCAAGGTTGTTTGGGGGATTGTGAGGCACCTCTTTCCACTGCTTGTAAGCATCGAGCCAGCCACCAAACATTACCTTGCACTTATGCAAAGTCATCTGACACACAGGATAAACAATATAAAGACACCCTGTCGTCTAAAAACCACCGGCCTGCAATCAAGAAGTCAGACTTATTTTTATAACGCAGGTCTACATTTTAATTTGCAGGCTATGTTCTGTCTCTCTCGACCTTTGTGACACATTTTCATACTTAAATACAATATCGATCTGAAGATTCCTCATTATTGTCATTTAGCTGAGCAGTGTTTTTTACTTAGAAAGTGTATTATTAAGTTTTTCTTAACTTATTACAGTACATCAATTATTTCATAAGATTTTTTAGGACCCCCTTTTTAAGAATTTGGCTACTTTTTGTCTGTTCGGTGGCCGAATGCTTTAAACATGTGATTTGTTTAGTTTTTTCAATCTGAGAAAAAACGTGCACTGAGGTACCATTCGATTGTTGCAATACTGAAGGAATAAGTGAGTGAACGTAAAAAAGAAGTGTGTGTGTGGGGGGGGGAAACACAGCAGCAATGAGCCAGCTGGAATTCAGCGAAGCAGGAAATGTTATCTGGCACCTCGGCGAATTGGAACGAACCTCAAACTGTATCCGCGATCGTGCATAGGTGTGGCGTTTGTGAAAGTGTGTATCACAGTAAAAATGTAAACACAGCGGCCACGGGTTCCAGAGAAAGTTCAAAATGCATCATTATGTCCTTGCAGTTAAAAAAATTTAAATAAAAAACAGGCCAACAGCAGGCTACAATGAATCTTTGAGAGGCCAAGTGGGAGCAGTGCTGTTACAGCTCTCGACTTCAGCTGGATTGCGTAACACCGAAACACATCAACAACTGTGGATTTGTACATCTGCCTCAAACAGAATCCCGCATTCATCCAGTTAAGAACATGACTAATAGTACGCTTTAAAAACAACTGCAGACGTACGCCGACGTTACTATGCTCATTTCCAAATGGCTTCTTTTTGTCCATTAGTTGTTCTGCTTCGTCTCGTCTCCCGGGGATACTGATTGTTGACACTTGTCTGTCTGTTTTCTTGTGACTTTTGTTTATTCTGTGAAGTGAATGTTTTGCGCTAATAAAAGCAAAAAAAACGAAGCACTTTACCTGGTCCGGACACAGGCGGCTCTGGTTTGTGGGATTTCTTCGGGTCCAGCCGGTCCTTCTCCAGCTGTTTCCGTGTACTCCGCTGCCGGGCCTCTCTGAACATGGGTAAGGCATGAGCTGGAGACGCACAGGGTAAACAAGGATAATCAAGTTGCTTAGGTAACTCAGACTGCAAGATCACAAAACACAGTCGCGCAAATAAGCAGACACGGGCGCCTAGCGATATGTTCAGTGTTTGTAGCCCATGCGTCGCGCTGCTTTTCTAAATGAGGACGAAATGCAAAGTGTTTTCATACGGAAACACAGTCTGACCTACAGCTACCCATTGCAGGACATACGCTGCATTATACTGCAAATACACGCACCTGCTGACTTCTGGCAGCACCTCTCCTCGTGTGTACTCTTTCTGCCATAGCGCACACCAACATATGCATTATAACTCCCATGTTTAGATTCAGACAATCAGTCTGCCACTCTTCACACTTTTGTGAACACTATCACAATAAAGGCCCCCAGCACTTAAATCCAAGAGTGTGTGAGTGAACGTGTGCATGAGTAAGTGTGAATGAGTGCCCTTGAAGGTGTGTGAGAGGGAGAGAGAGTGTGTGTGTGTGTGTGTGTGTGTGTGTGTGTGTGTGTGTGTGTGTGTGTGTGTGTGTGTGTGTGTGTGTGCAGGCGATGATACGAGAACA
>JAVQJL010095161.1:0-16730 GCA_036024295.1 Nannoperca obscura
TTAATGTTGGAGTCTGAATCTGCTTAACCTGTCTGTTTGTCTATCTCTGTGTGTGTGTGTGTGTGTGTGTGTGTGTGTGTGTGTGTGACAGGAGACAAAAACGAGCTGAGCAACACATGGAAGGGAACATCTGATCGCCGCCCCAGCTGTGCCTCCAACCCTGTATTATTCCAGTGACCCAACCTGAAATAGCACTGCTGTGGCAGTTCATTTATTATAGTGAAGCCTCCTGTTTCTGTCTGTGTGTTAATGTGTGACACACACACGGGAGGAGGTGTTTCCCACCCCTTTAAATACAAGCGTCAGGATTCCCTGTTCTATTTTGGGCTGCACCCTGACCTGGACTCTGCTTTTTGTTCTGTCCCAGGAGCAGATCCTCTCACAAGCCACAGATTCCTACTGAATGTGAGTGTCGCCTCCTTCTTTCACTTGCACCCATCATCATGGTTGCCTGTTTTATAGCAGAAGTGGGCCATCTCACCTGAAACAAAGACCACCTGCGCCAACATCTTAAACCTGAGTACATCTTGATGAGCAGCAAATGTCATATATTGATTTTTTAAGGCTATTTTTAGGCCGTCATCTACAATTTAAATTGATCATTAAAATCTGGGGAAACCCGTTGAGTGGGGAACAGCCCTTCTGCAAAAAAAAAAAAAAAAGATCAACATACTCTATAAACTTTGCAACATCTGTGATGGATTTTCATTATTTACACATGCTGAAAGGAATAGTTTGACATTTTAAGAAATAGTTTTTCTTGCAGAGTTAGATGAGAAGATCAATTCCACTCTTGTATCTGCGACAGCCAGGATGGTAAGCTTAGCTTAGCATAAAGGAGGGAAATGCTGAAAACACCTAGCCTAGTTCTGTCCAAAGTTGACAAAATCCCACAACCATATATATTTACAGCTATACAGATATAACCTCATAAGCTCACAAATTAAATTAAAGATCAGAGTGTTTACTGGTGAGCTTTAGAGGTGGAGGTAGATGGATTTTGAACACGGCCAGCCTAGTTGTTTCCCCCGTTGGGATGCAGTCTTAATGCTAAGCTAAGCTAACCAGCTTTTGGCTGTAGCTACATGTTGAACAATGATGTGTCATGTTGATGTGTTAGAAATGTATGTGGAATCCTCCCATAGTACTGTATATTATAGGCTGACATCGTTGCATAGCTTGCATTGTCCGGCCAACAGAACACAAAATAATTCAATTTACAAGAGAAGCAGAAGGTCTGGAAACAGTGGATGTGAACTAATATTTGAAATATATCCCAATATACTTTTCAAAAGTCCATATGTGTGTATTCCATGAGGAGACAAAGGATTTTACCCAACCCACCCTCTCTCTCTCTCTCTCTCTGGGAGTCCCTGCAGGCTCGTGGGGTGAGCGTTCCACTGATTTGTTTAATGAAGTGCCAAAGCGCAGTTGGTCATGCTTCCTGTCAGCACAGATACACAGTGACACACGGGATATGCTTGGGTTCATCTCAGGAAGGCCTGGACTGCGTGGAACCACAGCGGGAATAACAACCTGATTCCCAGCAAAAATATTTACAACGCAACTGCGCCGAGTTCGCAGAAAGTGTAATTATCCATATTGATGAAGAGTTGGCGGTGCGATGCATCATTCCGGTGGCAACCAATCATTTCCAAGGCGAAAAAGAAAATATCTAAATGTACATTTGTTTGCTTTTCTGGCAAGCAAATGTGGATGGTCATGCATACAGGCTACACTACACAGGACAGCTTGTGAAAGTTTGTCCCTGTTGTTGATTTGAGTTTTTTTCCTCCTTCTTTTATGACTCCCATATTGTGTGATAAATCACAGCATCAGAGTGGGGACAGTTTCATGACATCATTCACGCTACATTTCCAACCGTGTGCCAGTTTTTGATTAGGGCTGTAAATCTCCTTCACCTTTCTCTGTCTACGACTCTCTTTCATACACACACAAATGTTCATTGAGGTAAAGCTTGAATTGTTCTGTGTCTGTCTATGAAGATCTAGAACAGGAGTTTCCTTAAGGGGTGGGACCGTGCTGCTGGTTTTATACCATGCTTAAATTATAATAGAGTGAGTAGCACAACAGTCACAAAATGAAATAAAAGCCCGATGAAGAGCCACCAAAGACAGTGAGAAACAAGTTCACCACATTAGTTTTCTTTGCCTCAGCTAACATTGTGGGATAGCAGTCGACGTGGGACTGACTAACTGACTAGCAACACAAGAAAAGAGGGAGAGCTGAAATGTCTTCACTAAAATGACCTGAATTTCTGTTGTGACTTGCTGTTAAACTGATAAAGGACAAGTGATGCAGTGGTGAGCTAGGAAGTTTACCAGGTGTGGATGAAATATTGTGAAGGAGACGATATCCCTTTGTAAGATCCCTCTTTTGAATGTGACTTACCTCCAAGACCACAAGTAGAAACTTAAATTAAGTAATCAAACTGCTTCGCTAATGTTAATGTTACATAGCTAATTAATGAAGTTAATAAACTTAACTTTACATATGTTCAAGGAAGATTGTGTTACTTATTCTTTAAGAAGTTATATAAAGGTTTCAAATCAAATGTGAATGCTGTGCCATCATTGTTGAAATGCACTTTAAAATGTGCTGTGGTATTGTAGTTTTGATCTTGAGTCTGCTGACAATTAAAGGGGCTTCAACTCGTCTTTATGGCTGTATATTATAAACACTGGTATTTGAATGAACTTGACCTCAAGCATGTCAAGACAAAGTTGAATTTCCCAAAAGGGATCAATAATTGCCTTTAACTCTTCCCACATTAAAGTACCATTGCTATAAATAGTGTTACTCAAGTAATTTTAGATTACACTGATTACAATAAATGATAATAGACAATCCATGGTGAAAATAACTGGAAACAGAAAAACAAAAAAAAATAAATTGGTTCATTAAGAAAAGGTATTCGAGAACACGGAGTCTAAATTCAAGCCAGCATTTTCTTTCTAGCCTGCCACTGTAACTAACTCACTCAAACCAAAATACATTACAACCAACAGCCAAATCCGATCGCTTAGGTCACCTCTTGGACGGTGAGTTCTGTATCCAAGTGCACCAGACAGAGAAATTGAATTAAGGTTGTAACAAAACTTCATGGTTTCCTTCCAAACTGGAGTCATGAAGTCCGTAAACACTGTTGTTTTATATCTGGGTTGTTAGTTGAAAAGAGAGCGAGTGGCGCAGGCCTAATTTAGGGCTTGACACTGTGGTGTTAGAGGATACCGCGCTATGAAATCATTTCATCATTACACTGTCAAGGAGTGAGGAATTTTCCTTCGTCTTTCATGTCGGAGGAGTGAGGGACAGAGGAGAGCGAATTAACACACAGCCCATATGAGACCCTGGTGTGTGGTTAAAATTTACTAAATTGCTAAAAATGTACACTCACCACATCGTGGCCACAACCATATGTTTGTGCACAGAATACATTTACGATCCTCTCGCTATAATATTCATTAAAAGTTTCCCCCCATGTTACAAAAATGACTGTGAAACTTATAATTCACCTAATTATGGTTATGCCTCCATATTACCCCTACCCTGTTTTCTCCCTCTCTCATTACTCTTACAAAAACACATAAATCAGAAAAGTATACACCATACCCCTGCAACACAATGCACTGGGGGATACCCCTTAACTATACTAACATGTCTCAAATTCAAATTTCTACTGACATTCCAGTTCCCCAATCCTCAGCTCGGGTGTCAGAAAATAACAGTGAGGAACTCTCTCCCGTCTCTCCCCTGCATTATTCCCAGTTTAAAAGGTAAACAGACCAAGGAGCAGGTGGTTGTGGGGGATTTTTGCAGAGACTTCGATGTAATGTCTGGTGGCAATTAGGTGTAATACAGGATGTCAAAGCCCACAGCAGCTAGCCTCAGATATCTGCTGCCTAATGTTAGCTTTACAGATTCACTCTGGCACATGGCTTTGACTGCACAGCCCAGGGCCAAATTAGTGAACACTATTACCTCCTTTCCCTCTGTGGCAAAGGGCACAGCGAAGAAGGAAAAAAGGGCAAAGCATACTGAGGGAAGGTCTTGCACAACTTGAAGAAATTAAGACACTGCCCAAGTTCAATTTAGCGCTGGAAATAATTCGTTTTTGGTACAGTGAGAGTTTTCTTTGTCATACTTCGGATGCATACTCAGGAATTAGTCATTGTTGTGAATAAAAACATACCCCCACGCATGATTGAAGTATCTCTCCAAGGCTTTATCTTAAGGTCAGCGAGCCGAGCGCAGAGAGAGGCCTCGCAGGGCAGCAAGTAGATCTCCGGCGAAGGGAGTGGCATTGCTTGTGCAGTAACCAGATCTGTGATATCCTTAGGAAGGGCACAATAGTCCGGCCCGTTTCAATGCAACACAGATGGAGAAGGGTGGAATACACAATTTGACCGTCCTTGAGAAGTGCCGAGGTGGGCAACAAAGTGCTGAGGGGGAAGAAGAGAATAACATGTTGGGATATTGTACAGAGGAAGTCAAACTAAATTAGCAGCAGAGTATATTCTTGTGACACAGACTGGTCTGATGTTTCCCAAACAATGATGCAGCTAAATACACCTATGCATCTTGTGCATAAAACTTTATATAATTTGAAATAGACCATTCTCACCTGTTACATTAAAGTTAGAATGACGGCATCATGTGTCACTTTGCCTTTTGTGTTTTCATTATTCTTTTTACAGGTTTCATGAGCTCGTTGGTGCACAGCCAGTACACTCACCTCATTGACCTCCAGACAGTTTCTGGGAGACTAAAGCCTTTGCATACAAGTATTGTGTTTTCTTATTCAAATATTGGTTTGTGAAATGTCAGCGGTCATCGCCACACAAGAATGTTATACTGTAAAATACCTTGAACATATACGCTCCAAATTCAACTAACAGTGAAAACTGCATGAGTCACACCAAAACAGAGCGTGCATGCTCACCAAACCTTTCCTGTATAAATAAAGGGTTTTAAGAAAAATTAACTATAAGCGATGAATCATACTTCCTTCTCTCCCTCCACCTACACTCTATCATTTTGTGATATAAATAGTTAGACCTCAATTTTCATCAATTTCCACAGATTCTAAACCACAGGCCAAAAGAAAACAGTCGAGCACAGACGCTTCTGCAACACAGGAAGTGTTGTAACATTAAATCTGACGGGCAAAGAGCAGTCAACCTGTAATCCACAGCTTCATTCTAATAAATATCTTCACAAACCTCTTCCCTCACGGATTTAACGATGAAATAGTAAGATGATGGCGTCCATTTACGCACATAGATTAACTTTGGAAAATAACACATTACGCCGCTTCTGTTTCGGCAGTGTAATGTATTGGTCTAATCAGGATGGCAGGAAACGCTGTGCCTTCATCATCTCGTTATTAAAAAGACTATTACTCTCCACAAGTGTGTTTCACTGAAGGTTTTTGGTTTTTAATGGCATCGTATTACATCCATGAAACACAGAACGTTAGTGTGATTTAAGAATGAACATTTTCAAAAAACCCAACAGTACGTTTTATGTTTTCCGAATTTAGAATAAACTCTATGTAGCAAGACTTGCTGTAAGAAAGCAGTAACGGTAATTTACAAGTATCTAATACAAGTCTAATAATATAGTATAATAAGCAGTGCCATGGGTCACACTCATAAGGCCCTGACAGCATATGTAGCATACGATTCCTCTTAACCAATCATGTAAGACAGCTGCTGCAAACAGTATTTTTTGTTAAGGGGAACCTTAATACTGCTGATAAAATGACCCCCCCCCCCCCTGTCTCATTAATTAAACTGGATAGATGTAGTCATAGTAACAATGTTTTAGATGACAATGTGAAAACACTGAGTTTCAGCTGTCAGGCCCACTATGTTCACTCTCAACGCTGACATATCGTCAATTTCTGTCGCAGCAGGCAGCTGTCATCAGCAAAAATACTTTAAAAACTCTACACTACCTGCTCAGCACACATATGTACATATATACTGTATGCTACTGTACATTCATGGGCCAGTGTGCTTTCCAATTATCTTCAAATTATCTCCAGAAACTGTTTCCTCAAGATTATGAATGAGCTTTATGTCGCATATGAAGAGGCATTTGCTAAACATGCAGATTAACTGTACGCATACAGGCATGACTTCCACACAAATCCACACTGTCTGCATCTACTGGTTGGGCTTACAAAGACTCCATAGCTCCAGACAGATGGCAATCTGATCTCAAATAAACACTGCTGTAAATCCATTCAGAGTCCAGCCAAACAGCCACCAGCAGCACAACAAGGCCACTGAACCCAAACCTTCACGAGTTACAGCGCGAAATCAACCAAAACATCTGTGTGGCACTGGAAGGTAATGGAAAGACGTTTGGGGAGCGACCCAAACCGCAGGAGGAAGTTGCATGTCGATCTTCTCCCATACGTGAAAACGCCGGAGCGTTTGCCAGGTGTCAGCACCAATCGTTGTGAACGCCGGCCGCAGAACGTGGCTCGATGGGTTTCGCATGATCCGCCACTCCCCTGAACCCGCCGCATGAAAGCAATTCGACACACCAGCAAGTACGGTAGGAAGGCATCGGCGCGAGCTCACGCGAGCTGCAGACTGTGCGCTCAGATGTCTGGTTGGCCTTCAGTCAACCAGTCTCTGTGTGATAAACTCAGATTACAGGTCACCTGTTCTCTATTGAATACCACCATGCAATATTTACTCCTTACAGGCACTGTTCATTATTGCAAACACATGCACTACAGAGGGGGACGGTGTGTGTGTGTGAGTGTGGGGGTTTCAAAGTCTACAAAATGAAGACATACGGAGATGAAAGGATGGAGATGGCTCGGTCCACAGGAAGTGTTCTCTGTCTTCATCCATCTAATAGCACCATGTTTCTTCTAATGCTGGAGACAGGAAGGCCATAACCTTCACATATAATATAAGTAACATGGACAGATGTTGAGCTTTCAGCACGTGTTTAATGTGGCTGTAAAATATGGCAACTTGCTTATACTGTATTTCTCCTCTTTATTCTAGCTATTCACAGGTCTGGTGTTCTGTCCACCAGGAAATAGATGGCTGCATAAAGCTGCTGCTGCATGGAAGCCAGAAATAAAAATGTCTACTGGGGCTAAAGAACACAAGACAATGACAGGTTTAACTTTGCACAGCAGCAGGGAATTTAAATGGGCATCTATTATATAACTTACGTTTTACAAGTTATAATGATATTGTTTATGCAAAGCTTTGTCTTAGCTGTGTCCCCTTGTACGTGATCTTCATGCAGATGGTGAATGAAATGTTATCTTAACCAACGTATATGAAGACCAAGCCCATTAAAGTATCTTCAAAGTTGTATAAAAAAAGAAAAAAAAAGAAACCTGTGCAGTTTTAAAATTAAAATAGCAAAACTGCCCTGTGGACAGATACAGGAAGACACACATATACAGGATATAAACATAACTGGCATTGTGTGATAAAGGTTTTGTGTTGTAGAAAGTTGCTCAGTCCACATTTACTTCAATGGTGTTTAGGAGGTGGGTCAATCTGACGATACAAATTAAATACGATATAGATACATACGATATCATACAGTATATCTGAAATTTACATAGATATATCAATGATAGTTAAATAGACTGCTAATACAGAGAGATAATACAAGAACAATTGCATTTATTACAGCCTGAATCATAATTTCCCTCGTTTTGGACATAATTTCAGTCATAAATCAAACCTGCTAAAATAAAATATAATCTAGATCTCTGAAGCAAGGAATAATGGGACATTTTCTTTACACAAATGGACCAAGGCCACTGTTGGCCTGGACAGAAGTCATGTTCAGACAAGCGTTGGGGCGAAAACAAACAAGAGCCAAATGAGTGAAGTCTGGAACGGGATGTTGCTGATGTTGGCACTGTGACACCTGAATCATGCACATATACAAACATATGTATGCAGGAGCTTACACATTTACACACGAATACATGGGAATATGCATGCCTGCATAGACACAGACGCCTCTGCATATACAGAGTAAAGTGACGGCACAGGATGGAGGATCTAATTTTACATCAGCTGGAGCCCACAGAGGCGAGCCGTCCTGCAGCAGGTGTGCAAGGCGACGCTCGGTATTTGTTTATCCTCTCATCACCCCGTCTATAGTGCTGACCTTTCCTCTAAAACAAGTCCTGTATGCCTTCACATAGACTGTGAGCCTATCTTTAGTGCAGCTCTATTTCATGAGTTTATGTACATTTGTGTATTTGTTTTTTTGGGCTGCATGGCTGTTTCTACGTAGAAAGTCTGAAATGTGTGTGCACAGGGTATAGTTGGTAAGAAAACCAACAAGCTGGCCAAGACTCAAGACCCAATGTGATTTAAATATACCTCTTTAGTAAAATGGAGACAAATTGTATACCTTAACCTAAAAATGGAAACAAATTGTATGCTTTTTCCCCCCCTAAAACTTGAGACAAATTGAGTGAAGGCAGAGCAGAGCAACTTTTACTGCTTTATTTCTTTAAAACATATGGAGAGCGCCATTAATGCGGGAATCATGAAAATGGATGGAACAAAAAGGGTTTCTATGCCCACTTGCCTGTGTCTGTATTACAAGACCAGACAGAGGGTATTTCAAATAAATACAGGATGCCACAGAAATGTACACTTCCCTCTAGAGAACCAGGGGCCAGGACTGGATCTGCACACCTAAACACTATATTCATTATGCCTTGGCCTCATAAAGTGATTACATTAGAGCTTGATGATTGGGACGAATTTGCTGCCAGGGAGAACTTTCCAAAGAGAAATGGTTAGCCTTAATGGATCGCCTGCGCTCTCTTTCAATTTTATCACTCTCAAACACCCAATTTCATTGTCAGTGTTGCTCTTTTACTAAAACACTCACTTTCCATCACTCTCTCGGTCTCCATTAACAAGGTGCCAAGGTGCAGAGGTGAGCTAGCAAGTGCTGTGACGTTTGCCCAGGTGACACATGGAAGGTTAAATAATTCACTTTAAAGGAAAAATCACCCCTCGGATATGCTTATAATGTTAGTTCTTGTTAATCTGTGATGTTTGGAGTGTTCCAACAATTATTTTGTGATGAAATGTTGTAATTTACCTTCTTGGTGTAGCCGCTTTCCATCAAAAATCTCGTTCACTTGTGTTTAACTTTCATACATCTGGGTGAGAGAGCAGCTTTCAGCAGTAAATGAGTAGGTGGAGGGTGCACGGTGTGTAAATGTTGTTTCATTTTGGATTGTATTTTAGTTCCAACCCAAAGAGGAATTGCTTGGAAAATATGAAGTTTTTCTTTTAACTGTTGGCAATTTCAAGGTACACTTGGTAAAGGGCAGTCATTTGGTTTTATGCTACGGTGATTTTGTTCTTGTGCGTTACTGTGTAGCATTCAGTAGTCTGGAGTTGTAAAAGCATGACAGGTGCACAATAAATGTTCAAAGAGACACTAATACCATGGCTGCTGCTGCTATGGATCTAGTTAACTATGCCCTTCTTCTGAAATTCTTAATTTGACCCACTGGCTTCCAAAAACTACTTGCATTTACAAAAGAAAAGCAACTGATTGCAAACTATCAATCAACAAAATCATTTATTGCACAAAAACAATCGCTGATTAGTAAATTTGATTTTTTTTCCGGCCATTAACTTTGACTTTTTAAATGCTCTACTGTTCTCGTTCAAAGGTTTCTAATGATACCAAGCCTCTGCTCTAAAGGCTGTGAAGGACAAAACCCTCACATGTAAAACCATCATCATCCACAACAAGGAGATTGTTTTGTTTGGTAACATCACAACGAGGGGGAAGATTTGGTTAGCTAGTTATCCAACTGACTGAATCTGCCTTGAAATATGAGAGAATTTTATACATATTTTATGCTACGGTAATGAAAGGATGGAGACAACATGCTTTGTGCTCTCGTGTGCATGTGTGATCACTGCTCCTGGTAACAGGCATCACGTGATGCTGGCCTGAAGCCATGTCGTAAAACACAGTACATAACACATTTTACATCTTGCTTGGATACAGGCAGAGCTCTAAAAACAGGTGTTGAACAGGATTTAACAAGATTAGAATTTACCCTACTGAAAAATCACAATAAAAATCTCAAAACACCAATCCTGGAGCAACAGGAGCAATGTACTCATCAATCCAGACACAACATCCAACACCTGAGGATGTTGTCTTGTTTCTAAAGTTTCCTAAAAATCACCATCCGGACAGATTCAGCCATTTTCTGTAGTTGAACACCAGATGAATACATTACAAACTGTAAGGCCAAATAAAGTTTTAACCTTCACAAATTGGGGCTTAATTCAAAGTTTTGACAAAAATGTGAGTGAAATAATATATGAATCAAATCAAATTTGGTTCCAATATAATGATCTTTCCCCCATGTTCCCACACTGTTTCTTTTTCCAAATCAAACACAAGAAACTGTTCAGTCTTCACACACAATCTAAAAACCCTTTCAGCTTTCAACCTTTAAACCCCCCACCCCGTGCACACTACACACAGACATGCAGCTGTCTGACTATCATCCGTGCCTACTATAAAGAGCTGGTTGTGTGGAGGTTAGTGATGGAGATGAGTGGGGGTTCTGGCCTGATGCTTGCTGTGACAGCTCCTTTGTTTTTCACTTGACCCACGTCCACCTCGAGAAAGGACAGATAAAGAAAGCCGGATGAAAAGGCAGAGACAGATTGGGTACAATTTGGGTGGGGGTGCAAGGTGGGAGCTATTATGTCATTTAGTCTGGTCTCCAAAAATCGTCACACTATAACGACTTTGCTACAGATTACATAAAGGTCATTATGTAATCAAGGCCATTATTTGTTATTGGCTTAACGGTGACGCAACAAACACAAATGCTACATTTTGTGACTTCTGATAAGGTGTTTGGGGGGGGGGGGTACTTTGTGTTGTCATGGCAACCATTCATCTTGTCTCCTGGGCACGAAGCTTGAATACGAGTGAATGCTGTGCAGCTGGGGCTCTGCAGAATGACAGTGCCCTCCCGCAGAAGGGCTATAAGGCCGTCTTTGTTAGCCACAGGTGTCTGCCTGCTAAAAATGCACGGATGGCCATGCCCACACATGCACGCATGGTCATATGCATTCGCACACACGCTCACACAAAGCCTCCCACATATATCCTGCTACAGCTCCTGTTGGAATACAGAGTGACAGTCAAAGTTATGACTTTGACTGTCAGGCCGGGGAGGAATACATTTAGATGTGGGAGAAACGTTTTCACTCGATATCACGGAAGGTGCTTCAAGTCACAGTTGTGTTCGATTTTAAATTTTGGAGGATGATGAGTAAGTTCAATAAAAGATTAAAGACGGAAAAAGAAAGTAGGGCAAAAAAGTTGCTGACTCTATCATTCCATCATCACCCCCCCACTCAAAAAAACCAAGTAGGAGGTTCAAGAAAAAAAAACAAAAAATGTTTGCTGAAAAACCTTTTTGGCTTCCCTGTTTTTGCTCTACGGTCCTCATATCGAGCGTCGTTTTTGTTTTTCTCGAGCCGCTTGCCAGACCTGTCGCCACCCGCAGCCCTGAATGGCTTCTTTCATAGTCCAAGAGAGGTGACCAGGGAGGCGGTTCTGTTGAATTTGACTCCTCTCTGATGCACCCTGATTTTAATTTTTTAAATACACCACATAAGATATGTTACCATCCAGCTTAAGCTTCAAAACGTATCTCCTCTTGCTTACATGCATCTTTACTGCTTCATTTCTAATATCTCAGGTCACACTCATCCGTTTGCATCCCTTTCCCCCAGACGTCCCTCCCTCCCCTCCATTTGTCCACCTCAGGTTAGGAGCCACATTTACGGTTCCTGGTTCGCAGCCAGGACTGAAAAGGGCGTAGCATCCCTCTCCCCGGACAGGTTTGAATTTCAAACGGATGCCAGCATGGCCCTGGTGCGAGGTGGGACCACAGTTGGACCACCGGGGCCCCAGCTAAAAGCCTTGCCTGTTTACCGAGGGAGGTCGGTGTGTGTGCGTACCGTGGGTGGTACTTGAGTTTATATTTAATTTGGTTTGATGCAGAATGCTATTTCAATCACGAATGATGACGGCTAACGAGAGATATTCTCCCCCTCTGGGATTTTTTTCACAACACCCGGGGTGACAAGCAGCGTCTGAGGTGGCTCACGGTGGGATCCGAAATGCGTAGCGAGAGAGAGAGAGTGCAGAAAACAAGGGGACATTTTGTTTTTCATAACGAGCCATCAAGAGAGAGGAGGAGTGGTAGCAGGGGGTGCGGGGGGGTCGCTGCTCCTAGGTGGCCTGCGGATGGAAGCAGAGTGGTCAGTTGATTTGTTGTCCCAAAAGTTTGTTCAAGTTTGCTGAAGGTGGAAGCAAAAAGATTTGCAATTTTTCATTGGGAAACACCAGTAATTGCCACGGCCCCGCTGCCAAATGCGACCACGCTTTCTTTGGATGCGAAGCTGGTGTAAATATGTCGTCTTTGGAGTCCATAATTATGCTAAGTGTAAATCTCTGAAACCACAGTGTCTTTGAGGGCAGCAGTTAAACCCAGGCTTGAACCAGCAATGCACCAAAGTGGAGGCAGACAGCACACTACCTAAACTATATGGTCCATATTCACTCACGAGGCTGTCCTGTCCCATTTTTCAAACATACATGTCACCTCCCATCTTTTCCTCCCCTCCCATATCCATCCCTGCCTTCGTCCTTTTACATACTGTGAACAGGGCTATAGCTGTTCAACATCCGAGGCTACAACCCTGCTGTTGCTGGGGAAGTCTGGTAGGAACAGTACCAGCTATACCTATACGGCTCTGCCAGAAAGAGTCACAGACCATTTAACGTGGGTATTAATGACCAACAAGAGCCCACTACCTCTAAAACGACAGTATATGGACCCTGCAAAGGGCAAGGTGCCAAGGCAAAGAGAAATGAGGTGTCTGAAGGCGAGGCAGAGAAAAAAACCCAGAAGAGTTCAAAAAAGAAAGAGCAGATAAAGATTGAGTGATTTGGAAAGGCATGTACTGTACAGTATCATGAGCCAGGAAAATAAACAAATGTCAAAAAGTACACTCACCAGGAATCTGGAGTGCAAATGGCCACATTGAAACACGAGGCATAAAAAAAGATAACATGAAAAATAAAATGAATGCAAACAAGGATCATACTTTAACTGGCACAGAGCAAACAGATAATACAGAATGAGAAGTCACTGCCAAGTGCAACAAAATCAGCTCTTTGTCTTGGAGAAATCAGAGAATAATGAGGACCGGGCATCATGTTGAAGTCAGGGAGAAACTAATTGTGTTACCTTCATCAGAGCCAGGCTAGCACGTTTCCAGTCTTGATGCTATGCTAAGCTAACTTGTATTAATCTTCTCATCAAACTCTCAATACTAATGCAGTTTAATAGCAAACACTGCAAGCAGTTTAACGCGGGGAACTACTAATTGTTAAGCAGGTAGTGCCTTACAAGTCAGTTTACGTGTTGGTTAAAACTAAAAACAAGGGGAGAGCTTCATCAGGTCATTATATTGGCCACCACAAGAGCTTGACGACAGCAGTCTGACAGGCTGTAATGCATCACTTCATTCACAGCATCACTTCACCAGGTTAAAGAATTACTAACACTACAGGTTGTGTGTTAAAGCTAAAGAGTTTTTCTATTGTTGACTGTTTGACTAGTAATAAAGCAATGAATTGTAATGTTTTGAATCAGTTCATTCTCCCAGGCAAATACAGACAGGATACACAGGATATATCAAAGGACCTACATAAATCAGCATTTGATTCCTTACAGGGCTCAAGTCAAAATATGATGTAAATCTTCCGAATCACCAACTGAACACCCACCACATCACACAGAGGCTGCTGGGTAAATTATGCGGACAGTCACAGTTACTGTGAGATATAGTGAGAGTCTAATGTTGTGTTGAGTTTGCGTGGATCTTTTGTTTCATTTCTGCTTCGATGCAAAGCAGAAATAAACAGCAGTGTTGTTGGCATGGGTGGATCAGTGACTGTGCTGTGTGAGTGTCGGGCTCCCATCTCACCTTTCAGACTTCTTCTCTTGATGTCCAGCTGAGGGGTCAGGATCAGAGAGAGATGAAGGCACCGTTTAATCAGCGTCTCACTGCTGGAGCGCTGGCTTTTGACCTCTGACCTCTCCGACGTGACCCCTCCTCTCCAGCAGTTCTACTGCTCACAGCGGATTCAAAAGTGCTGCCGGGTGGATCATCGGGGGCATCGTGAAAGACCCGAGGGGTCGACGGGAGCACCGGGACACATCTGGGGCGTGACGGCTCCCTGCTGGTCCCCTCAGGTGCATCACAGACTGCCCTGCACCACGTCAACATGTAGACACGGTGCTTCTAAACACAGTGACTTTTGTTTCTTGCTTCTGTAACTTCATTTACTGGCTTGTTTTTAAATGCTCACATTGCAAAGTCAAGCTGTACTCAACAACAACAACGTCAGATCGTCATATGAGAGCAGAAATGCACAACAATGGAAAACCATCCAAACAATTTCACTTTTTACAGCTGAAAAACAGCTGTGTTTCAGCAGTCTTCCTCAGCAAGTGATTTTTGACCTTGTTTTCATTCATGTAGCCAATTTAGTTCATGCTAGTTCTCAATCTTGTCCAAAACTTCCTGCCATAACAGTTTAACAGATATAAAGCACCATCCACCAGGAAAGCTTGTGCAAAGGAACACTACAAAAAATGAAATACTTGCAACAATATAAATATGCCACATGGGATCTCTGCTAATTAATGTATCCAAAACATACCACATTTGTTCAAAGATGTAGTTGTTAATGGACAGAATGTGTTACACTGATACAGCCAATTAGGTGACGGTGATGCAAAATGACACAATGTTACATCACTGCATGAAACCACTGAGCGGTCTGGGGGTCAGGACACTGATAAAGTTGAATACAGGAAAGGACACGGGTCTAGCTTTGGCGCCTATGCTGGGTGCATTTTCAAGAAACATGGTTTTAAAAACAATCAGAGCTGGGAGACAGACACACACACACACACACACACAGTACATACTGATACAGGGGTACTGCGGCAACTGGTATAAGCACATGACCCAAAGCAACCAACAGTTTAAATATGCATACACGCATCTATAAATACAGACATAAGGCCACACACACAGGAGCTGTGCGCACACGCACGTGCTCCAGCATGTACTCAATCATAGCTTCCTGTTTTGCCTCCGAAGCAGAGCCCCGTCGGCCGTGATGTCACTGATGAGGTCACAGCTTAGGTCACCAGCAGCACCACGATGGTCCCCCGGGAGCGGCTGGTAATTATGAAGTCACGGATCGACGCACACTCACACCGGCACACACACGCAGAGACACACACCTCATCTATTTAGAGCTCCAGCTGGTTCCTGGGTCGTCTTACAAAGCTCTTCGTCGGCAGCCTGAGAAAACTTCACACCATGTCCCTGAGTTTGGAGGGAGCATCACATGAAAAAGCACCGCTCCTGTGTCTCATCATAAGACAAGACTGATCTCCAAAAACAGAGAGGTTTCGAACTTATCTAAGTTACTATTAATTAATTACAGGGGGTAGAAACAAGACGTTAATATATGTATATTCAATATACAACAAAAGCTACCTTTGTGGAGGTGTTAATGCTTAATTTATGATGGGACTTGTGTTACAATGAATGGCACTAAACTATACTTTTTACTGTACATATGCACCCACACAGTGTATAATACAATGGGTCAAAATAGCACAAACATCTAAGAACTGACCCACAATGTCTGGAACCCACGTGCAGTACTGGTTGCAAGGTTATCGTATTGTATTCAATTGCATGTTTTTACAGATTGAGCTGCTTTATTTTCTGTGAAAAGAATCTGGGACTGAATTTTAAATGAAGTCACAAAGACGACATCAAGAAGATAATAATTGTATTCAAGCTCATACCATATCTGTGTGCCACTGCCACTAACCTGCCAGCCCTCCATTGATATGAAATCAGTGATAATACTTAAGAAACTGGTCCAAGAAAGAGGTTAACAATGGCAAAAGTGAGCCTTCAAAGCAACAAAGGAGCTTAGACTAATGCTGATTTCATTTTTTTTTTGGTTCATACTGCTTTTTTGACCCAGTGCAGCAGTCAAGTCCTAGCTGACTTATCTTAACATCTGCCTTTTGGTGGAACAAAGCTAGCTCTGGTCACAACCCTGAGCGACACAGGACCACCAGTGTACTCTGTACTCGCACCACCTCGCCGCCCTCTCCTGCAGCAGCACCTCTGTGTGGCCGCGCACGACCCGAGGGAGCCGCGCACGAAAAGGACCTCTGCATGTAATCAGGCTGCGATCTCAAGTAATGGACTTTACATTAAGCTACCCCACACTGCATCCTAATTGCACACAGGAGGCTGTGGACTGTGAGCGCGTGTGCACTATATAGACTACATATACGTGTGTGTGTGTGTGTGTGTGTGTGTGTGTGAATGACATCATGGTTAATCACAGATTAGAGTTCTTAATGAGCGTAAAGCACAGTGGAAGCGTAACACGTAACATGCACACAAAGACAGGATTGTGATGAGGAAACTCATTTGTTTGCCCTCTCTTTGTGTACCCCCCCGCCCCACCCCACCCCCCCACCCCACACACACACACACACACACACACACACACACACACAC
>JAVQJL010095164.1:0-13570 GCA_036024295.1 Nannoperca obscura
TAGATAGATAGATAGATAGATAGATAGATAGATAGATAGATAGATAGATAGATAGATAGATAGATAGATAGATAGATAGATAGATAGATAGATAGATGTGTGGGGGACATGAATCACTCCTAATATTTAATCCAACCACCACTCAATCATTTAGTTCCAAATCTGTGCTCTCCTCCACTGGTTTCTGGAGTAAGTAGGACAGGGGCGGGTCCAGGGAAACATGAGCCGGAACAAGATGAAAACCAGGACACAGCAATATGGAGCATGCCCAGACACACACATCCACATACCCTTGAGATAAAACTAGAGGCGCACCAACACAGTGTTCACTCATTTGGAAAGTAGTGGCACAATGCCCACAAATCACATAATTAGCTACTCTACTGTAAAACAACGGACACGAGAAACAGCATGCAATTGTTGTCGAAGTGATTGGGCTATCTGATACTGTGACGCGCTGTTATTGCCCATTTGGGAAGACGGGACAGTGGGATTCAGATGTTAACTCGGTACATGTAGTGACTCTAATTACCCAGTATTCCTAATACAATTTCTTTACAATACAATTGTAAAGAATATGACACATTTACTCTTTATTTGCCGTTTTTGCCTGCCTATCAATGCACCCACACTAGCTTGATTTCCTTTAAGTATAATAATCATCAATTGTGTCAATGTACACCTGATCAGTAGTGTGAAGGGCACTCTGTTCAGAAAAGCCTAATTATCCTCATTGTAATGGAGCTATGCTATCATGATTTCAGTCATTACACAACATCAACACACAAGGTGTTTTATAAACATCTGACAGTGAATCTACAGTAATCAGTAGTAAGTAAACAGCGTGAATCACAGTGTCTCTTTATGGAGTTTAACTGCAGAAAGGAAATATCAGAGTTTGTGTGATTTGAGTGTTTGGTTTGTGTGTATGAGAGGTGTGAGAGTGAGAAATAGAAATGATGAGAGAGGCAAACGGAAAGGGAAACATTATGTGTCAGTAGAGACACTGTCATGGTTTACTTTGCATCAACAGACATTAGTCAAAACTGTCAATAAGCAGGATGCACAACAAGCGTTGGTAACAGCACAGGTAGCATGGAAATATGATTGGTTAGCTAGAATCAGTGTGACTGTAATGGACACTCTGATTGGCTGAGCATTGTGCCTAGAGACAAAGGCAGTGTCGATAGATCTCTGCTTTCACAGGGAGCACCCATAATTGATTCACTATTTCCCCTTCTTGTATCCATGGTGATGCAGATGCAGCCCCTGTCAGTGGTCTGCCCTGCACCACCCCTCCTCCACACCCTTCATTATGAGTACATATGCCAAGGACAGGACATTTCTCCCCCTCTAATCACAACCGTACAAACTCAAGTATATGGGTTACATTTGACTAAAATATATATATTTTCCACACTGTGCACATCCACCCATTTTATACAAACATTTTATATAACAGAGCAACACACACACACACACACACACACACACACACACACACACACCCTAAACACTCTTTATCTCCCTTATTCTCCTTTCTCTGTCTCTCCCTCACACACGCACAGAAGCGGCTTGAACCAAACAATTTTTGTGGGATTAAGAATAAATCTAGCTTTATAGGCAGGCATGGATAACCTAGATTTGTCAATCAAACACTTCAATGGGAAAGAGGGCATGGACTCTGTTTGGCTTTAATCAGAATATAAAATGGGTCAGGACCTGCTATCCATGGATCAATACTGACGCAGGAACTCAATAACAAAACCAGTCAATACACTACCACAAACAGAGTGGCAACATGCTAAATAATTGAAAGTATTGACACACAGACACACATATGCACAAAAGAAGTGGCACGTCATTCACACTTTCTACCACAAGGGGGAGCATTTTCCCCCTTTTCTTTGTTCTCCATAGCAGTTTCCACATGCACAGAAGACAGACACACACACTGATGTCAGAGGCAGGCAATGCTATAAAGCCTTATATTAGATTAGCACGCTCACCCAGTCCAAAAAAATGCATCTCTGTTATGGATACACTAGCAGCCTTGGTGTCTGACACATTTCCTCTGCCTGCGGAAATTAAAATGTCATCTCTCCCATATTGGAAACGAGATGCGGCTGTATCTAACAGTACCTGCTCGTTCCCATCCATCTGATACAAATCAAAACAAAAAGAGCAAGACAGGGAGATAAGTCCACCTGCCACAGCAAAAGATTATGTAGAATATCCTTTACAGAGCATTTGCATATAGTGTAGTGTTCAAGAATAACTAGTGTACCTACAAGGACAAATGCATAACAACTGTAAAACATAGTTCATCCACACTTTGGTGTATTAAGCTATACATGTATATATCAATGTGGCATTGTGTAATGTCTATTTTTACTCTCCTATTAGTCATGCAGTACTGAATGCAGCAGTGCTGCATGAGAAGTGCATTGCAGGTGCAGGCCTGCTGCACTAGGGCTTGGCCCATTTCCTTAAATATAAAAAAACGGTCTGAATAATAGAGGAGAGTGCTGGCCTGCAGAGAATCTGATGGTGGAAACAGCTGAAATGGTTTTGTGAGTTTGCTCCACTTTCCACAGAAAATGAAGATGACTATTTATAAAATAATGACTTGCCTATACCAATCATTTTAGCTTGCGCTCCGTTGCTGCCGCTCTCCGAGAATAGCAAACACCATCTTCCACTCTCATCAGCATCAAAACTTAAACAGCTTCATGGACATCACCCTAGCATTTGTGGCAGCAGCAGCTCTTAATATTGTGGTGTGGATGCAAAGGATATGAAAGCAACATGAGTGTGCATTTTAGCTTGTGTGTGTGTGATATGTTGGTTGTTATGTGTGTGTGTGTGTGTGTGTGTGTGTAATATGGTGAGAGGTAGAGGGATTACACACTAGGTACACCTGGCTACAACTAATGCACACTGATGCAACAGCCCTGCAATAAATACTGCCTTCATGATGGTTATAATGATTATTTGAGCAGAGTTGATTTATCTTAATGGTCTTGTGGAGCCTGCAGTGTTGAGGGATTTTGAACTGTATTGTTATTCTGTGTTTCTAATATTTGTCCACTGCATTTAGAGTAAACATTAGAAACACCTCTCAGTATAATGTGATACAATTCAGCCGCACCTCAAACTACAGCTTCCAAAAGACCATGGAGTTCAAATCAACAACAGCTTACGTTGAATGGAGTAAATGGCCACTGACAATAAATCATATAGCAAATGCATCACACAAAATGGCATCAATTAATCTAAGAGGGGACAGAATTACAGACGTGTAGAAAAAAGAGGGTCAATAATCTCCTTTGATTTTTAATAACATTAACACAGACAAGGGCAAAGCAAGTACACAACAATAAGTTTAAGTGTGAGTGGCATCATGGCTTGCTGTCTGTGCTGCTGCCTTTTCAGAGCTCTTCAAGGCATCATTAAAATGATTCCACCTAATCGCATTAGAGGAGCAACGTAGAATTATTACTTTACACTTTACAGAGGCCTTAATCCAGAACAACTGGGACCCACAGCAGCAGCAGGATGGAAATAAGGCTTTGACAGGAATCTCCTATTTAAAACAACTGAAGGAACAGAGATAATGTTTTCTGATTTTTAAAGCATTTGGTGCAACAAATAATTTCTTTCCAGACAGTACGTGGAGATCGATACTGGTTTCACAAATAATTTTTTAGTGCAGGGATACATTACATTGTACAACTCCAGTTCTCAGCTAGAGGACAACACAAAGTGAGTCAGGATTAAGACGAACATTAGGGAGTAAACAGGGGCTTAGGGAACAATTATACTCTAGTCTTATCACAAAGACCCCGTTTACAGTAGTAGGTAAACAAGCAGAATAAACTCCTTGTTATTTTGGTATCACGTTTTAAACGCCTTTGTTGTCTCTGCCCAGTTTTGCTCCTCTACTCACATTAAATAGATTCTCACTTCATTAACTGTAATGTGATGCATAGATTATCTAGCCCAGTGTCTACTGTGGACGGTTTAGTTTTGGTGTGCATGAAATATTTAGTTTTTCGTATCGTGTGATACCTAATCTTGTTATCTTCTGTTTAACTCTTCTGATATCTAAACCATCCGACTAAATACAGCAACATATGATGTGATACGTGAACAGCGATGCACTAAGACCTGCAGATGCTACATGAGACACAGACTCAGAAAGATGCACAAGGGCGCAATTAATTGCAGCTGAAATGACATTGTACTGTCACTTTACCTCAATTAAGATCAATATAAGTCTGTTAAATTAAGCATTCCTTACATCTGCCATCACCATGACCAAACACTCTGTGACAATGAAAGAGACATAGACATAGACAATCCTCCCCCATCTGACAATTTGTGTTATTTTACTTTTAGTTTCATAAAAAGCATCATCCCCTGACCTTCAGAGACTCCCTCGGGTTTAAATCTGATAATTGCAAATAAGACTTTTTGTAAAGATGGCAATAGGGTTGTGCTTGAGCCCCAAAATAAGAAGCCACTCATTATTTATCAGTTAAACCACGTTTTATGTACTGCAATACTCTACTGTTTCTTGAAAACAATATGTAATTGTAACTAGTAGTCATGATTATTGATAGTGCACCACACACACACACACACACACAGACTGAAGTCATGATAAAAGGCCCGAGGCTGTACTCCAGGAACCAGCAGAGCTTCGTCTTTTAATGAGACATGATGAGATGAGCACTGCCAATAAACAGACAGTTATGTAGAACAACATGTATCACATAGTGCGTACAAGGGCAAAGAGCATGGCATCAAACCAACAAAGGGCAGGGGAAATATTGCAGATGATATAAAAAAAGGACAAGGACCATGTGGGGTGGTTTTAAACAAAGCAGCACTGTGAACAAAATGCACTCTCATATTAACAAAAAACTACCTTTATCTGAAATGTTTTAAATTAATATTCCTACCCATAACCTTTTATTTTAAAAAAAGAGTTGTGATGTCATTTTAATACTAATTAGAAGACAATTTAAATGTGCAGTAATATTACAGAAAGTAGGTCACTTGTCAGTATTTACTACATGGAAACACACAAAAATAACTGAAGTCAGATAGTTTCTCATATTGAGTAATATATGTTTAATATTTAGAAGGTTTAAGTGTGAAAACATGCATTTGTAAGAAATACAGGAGGGTGAAAGTGACAACACAGCCTTGACAGCTCTTACGCTGCATATAAAGTCATCATTTACAATTTACAAAGCCATGTCAGCTCAACAACAAATAGCCACTCTGGGTTCATATACAGGACACACACTCAGTAACGCAGGATAGGTTGAGTTTGGCTCTAGGCCTGAGGCTGTGAAGAGCCACATCTCGGTTCTTTTGCTGCCTACATAAGAATGAAAGAGTATTCAGCTCTCCTCACAGCTCCAGTTTCTACAAGTATTATTGATAAAGCTTTGTATTCCAATAGCGATTAACAACCAAATTAAAACTTTAAATGAATAAGAGAGGCGAGAGAGAATGGGAGGGAGAGTAACCCAGAAGGTGTCAGCCATTTTCTGTCTTCTTGCAGTTACATGAAGAGACAGGAGGGGGCATAAGAGAGAGTACCAGCTAGAGGAAATCAGGATGTGTAGGAGGAGAGGAGAGGGATGAAGAGAGTCTTTGTGTAAGGATGAAAATCAGGAGATATGAAAAGAAAGATGTAATCTGAAGAAATGAGCTAGCCGAGGAAAAGAAACCAGTAAAAGGTGAAGATGAGAAGGAAAGTATGCGAGGCTGGAGAAAAGTGGGGTAGTGATAATGAAAACAAAGGCAAGGGAGGAGGGAGAGAGAGAGCCAGGCAGTGGGAGGAGAGAGTGGGATATGAGTCAGGCTTACAGCGTTAACACTCTTTTTCCACACCCATGTCTCATTGTTTTATTCATACTCTGAACCCACTAGATAAGATGGCGGGAAACACGGAAGGACTTTTAGCTTTAGACACACATGTAAACACACATATATATATACACAAATCAAGTGTGTGTGGCTACAGGGAATCACAAATCTACCTAACATCACAATGTAATAATACGAGGACTAACCCTAAATGCCAAAGTTCCTGATTTCATTTTTTTTTTTTTTAAATGACAGATGGATCATCTAAAAATAACCACAGCAGCGACTTCACAAAATGAAAAGCTACATGTGGGATGAGATGACTCACCCACTGTACAGAACAGCTCAGTGGTTCACACTCAGAAAGATGACCAGAAGGAGCCAAATTAGATCATTTAAAAAGAAGAAGAAAACTGATAAGACGTTTCAGGCTGTAGCTTTAATCAGTGGTAAAAACAGGTTTTCTCTCTCTGCATCTACATAACAACGTCATGTGATCACACACATGATGTGACTCCCTGTGTAGTCCTGAAAGACCACAGATCAATGAATTATATTTCTGTAAACACAAAAGCTGAGTGCACACTGACCACATTTCCCCTGATTTATTAATCGGAAAAGGCTGTTTTGTTGTGAATTAGTCTATCACTGATGTCAGAAGAAAACTTGATCCTTCAACATTTTAACTTTTAAGGAAACATTTAATCTAAAACGACTTCACAGTTTGACATTCAAGCTCGTCTGAGTCACTTTTTTGAAAATGTCTTACAGTTCAAGAGATACAGAATCTTCTTAGAGGGTCATGACATTGTTGAACTAGAACTCGTGGAGTCATGCTTCTTTTTTTTACCTGACAGCAGCAATATGCTGTCTGCATGACAAATATCACCATTAGCTCACATAAGCAAGTTAGTTTGACCAGACCACTCAGTGAACTCAATATGAAACATACTTTTCAGACAATTTATTTCCAGCACATAGCCTGTAACTCTGCACACCTGGCTGACGTTGTAAACAAGTATTAAAAGAAAAACAGAGTGTTGTGTCTACATTAAATAAGTCACTAACACACATTGTTGTGAAAATCCAAATGGGCAATATTTAGAGAAATAAAAATGCACTTGCTTAAAAACAAGGCAAAGCAATTACCCAAGATGCTTAGTGGGGGCACTTGGTGGGGGCAGATAGTCACAGGGGGAGGAGGAACCCTGCAGCTGGAGACTGGATCCCTCTAATAGCCAACATCTGATCCCGTCCATATGCGACAAAGAATTAAATACAACATACGGTATTAACCAGACAAGTGTGATGCAATTGTGGCCGTATATCCCCTTCATCCCACAGTGAGCAGTGCAGGGATACTGCTGTAAGAAGGGAATCCTCCCACCAAGGCAGCATCCAATGTCTAAACAGCTGACTCTGAATTCCCCTCACCCATTCATGCATTCGTTCAATTAAAGATCTCAACCCCATTCAAATATATATAGCTCTCAGAACACTGGACACTCTTAGGTTAGCAACAAGGTGAACTTTAAGGACATTTTCTACCAGGCTTCGCTAGTTTTCTACTTAATAGCTGGCAGTCTTGCATGCAGCCTTGCGCTGTCAGTTCAATCCTCCAGGCCTGTAGTGATGACCTAAGCACAGCAGCAGATGTTGTGGCTGTACGAGTGCTGATGCCAAAAAAGAGTCGTGTAGTCCTACATCTGTTCTGACCTCTGTTGATTCAGAAAAAAAAAGAAAACTATTTAAACATCGCATTGGGGTAACTGCACTCAAGCACTGGTTATTAGATGAGACAGACAGCCGACCGACATTCTGTACAACACTGTTATTGTATTAATATTATTGTAAATTATTAGATTGTTAACTGAAGAGTTAATTTAAAAACAAAGCAAACAAGCACATCAGCATAATGCAGCACCCTTAGTTTAACTCATATTGTTGAGCATGGAATTAAAATGACACATAAAGACAGTGCGTGCAAATGGTTTTCATTAATGCAATGTTGTTAATGCAGTTAGAAGTAGACCCGGTTAACACGCCTGAGAAAGGCCTCAGTGCTTTGATGCAGCTGCAGTGGAGTGATTCTAAAGTAACAGTGGCAAGGTCCAACCTATAGAACGCATCCACACAGCCATGAGTCAATGGGCCGAGACATCATGAAGCTGAGGGCTTATATAACCAAGTGTTGGGGAGGAAAAAAAGAGTCTGACCTACTCACACAATACCAGGCATGAAAAGGATAAGACGCAATTTCTTTTTTTACAGATTTGGAAAAACATTTGCTATTTATCTTTATCTTTGCTTTGTATCTAATTGCTATGATACAATGTCTCTCTATCAGGTTTGACCCATATACTTAAGAAAAGTGACTAGCCTGGGCCAACTGACATCAAAGCCACACATGGCTCTGAACCAGTCTCGTCATGTTCTAGGACAAATGACAAGAGCAAAAGGAGCGGTGCCAGGGAGTCTTGGCCCACTGTTGTGAATGCAGCTCACAATGAAATTGTTGGCCCACTGACTCTGATTTTATCCTGTTAACCCAGAGGCAAAAAAAAGTAGTACATCATCTGCATTTTGTGCTGTTACTGGTTCATTTAATGTCATTGTCAAATAGTCACCACTGAAATAAAGGTTGTTTCCTGCCCTGTGTGAGCATGATGATGTAGTGTGGAGTAAGATTACAAAATGTAAATACTATAATACTGAGAAATATTCATTTATACTTAGTCTAACTTGTTACCAACAAGAGACATTTCACATTTGTCCAACCGTTCTCTGCCACATTGCGTTCGAAGTACAGCACTACACAGAGACGTACAAACAGCTTATTGACCAAATGCTTTATAAGCTGCACTGCAGCAGTGCCTGTGCTTGCTGACCTTCACAATAACAGACTCCTGATTCACCAACGCCACGCAAAGAGGAAAAGCTGACACACGCACACGCACACACACTCACCTGCGCAGGAACACAGAGGGAGAGCATATCTACTCCCAACCCAGATAAAGTGTTCAGCAGTAACTGGCCAGCATGATGTTTATGTGGCACAGTGCAATAGAACTTAATTCAGCAAATTTAACTATTAATCAACACAATGCCAGTAGCAACCAAAGCTGATCTAGCACTTCCCTTCCTCCTTCCAGAGATACATCAGTTTAGTCAGTTAAAAAAAAGGTAAGATTTACAGGAGATAGAAACTAACATACTGACGTATGTTTCACATAAAGCGAGAGCAGGCCGAGGAACAGAGTGTGTGTGTATATATATATAGACTTAAAAATGTCAAAAGCACTACAGTAGAGAGGAGGGCACAGATAGAATTAAATGGTTTAAAATATCATCTTGGCTAGAACAACCATACACGTATAATAACATACAGTATACTGAGCAGGAGAGAATGAGCAGTGACATACAGAAGCTGTAGTTTGTCCCAGTGTTAAACACACTTAAACAGCTATGTCACCTGTGTCGTTACACACCCAGTGAGGTCACTCTGTGACATGGGTCAGCCAGTGTTAGTGTTTGGGAGCTGAGGTCTGTACCAGCGTTGTGTCAGTGGTGGAGGTTTGGTCTTGGATAGGGTACAATCGTCCTGTTTATAAAGCTGGTGGCATAACAGAGGTCACTCAAAAGAAATTCTGAAATCATGAAAAAAGCCACGTCCTTATGATATTCTAAAATGTTTTCAGTCAATGCAGGATATCAGCGTTTTGGCACAGGGCTTTGATTGATATAATTGTCACAGCGGATGTGCCTTTCTTTCTCTCTGCTAGTTACTAGCATGCTCTCCTTATCCTCTGTTTTCTTGTTCTCTGCATGTCTCTCCCTCTGTCCACGTGAAAGTGCCTTTCAGTGAGGTGGATTGGGCATATGCACCTGTGTGTGATGTGTTGCTGCACGTGTGTGTCTGTGAGCACAAGCGTGCATGTGGGAAGTGTGAACATAAAGATAGTAGCTGTTGTCGTTGTACCCTACTGCGTGCGTAAATTTGATTACCATCACTCCTACAGACCTCAGTGTGAGTGCCGCCATGCTGCAACAAAGCTGGAGCAATAAGAGGGAATGTGCCCTACTGACACACAACAGCAGCACATGCAGCATCCACAGCCAAAACCCTACAGGCATGAGACACAGCAACACAGAGCTAAAGAGCATGTGGCAGAATGAGAGAGGAGACAGAATACAGAAAGAAAGACCGAAAACGATAGGGAGACAGAAAAGAGTGGCATATGAAAGACCAAACGAATGACAGACATAAAAGCGGGAAAAGGAGGCCAACAGTGGGATGGGGGAGGGGAGACTTGAGAGTGATATCAATATGGAGGGTAAAGAGGGAGGAGATGAACAGTGTGAGAGGGAAGCTGCAAACACGGAGGAGGGAAAATACAGGCCACCGCATGAAACAGAACAGAGGCAGAAAAGAACAGGGAGTACGACAAGGAATGGTATCGTAGAGCGTAACATTTATACTGCAGTGTCTAACAAAAAACTGCAAAGAAAGGGTATACAGTTTGTAGGGGCAGAACTAATAAAAAGGGGTAAGGGGACTGGATGCAGAAAAAGTTAAAAAGCAAGGACAAAGAGTGGAACACGGGGAGAAGAGTTCGCTCGGGAGGAAGATGTCAACGTGTTTGTTTGTGTGGATGCAGAAGAGCAGCCAAATAAAATGAGGCTCCTTCTCTCAAGCTGCTGCAATAACAACACGTACAGTACAAACAGTCTTACTGTAACAGCTGTCCTTCTCTCTCTCTGACATTTCGCTCGTCCTCTTCCCCTCTCTCCCGGCGACACTGAATACGGTTTAATGAGGAAACTGCTCCCACCCACTTAACAAAGACAACAGGCGCACAAAACACACGGGTCATTGCACTGTGGGTGATTTTCTGTGTAAACATAATTGCACTGATATGCTGAACCAGCCAAGCAGACAGACAAAGCCACTGGAGAAGCAGCCACCCCCCCCCCCCCCCGCTAAAGAGTATACAGCATGAACATATACATACATACAGTCTCATCTTTCACTGATATGTTTTGGATCAACATCAAGATCACCTAGTTACAAACTAAAACGTGCAATTGTGTTTATTGTGCCTGCATCAAGGCAAAAACAATTACCATGATCAAACATAATGTGTTGATTCACCAGAGCACTAAACCACATCCCGTACGTTTGCATTCTGATAGCAGTTCATGACCGAGTGCAATTCATCCGCTCCTCTTTCACTCTCGTCCATGTTTTTCTCTCCCCCAGCACAGCAAAGTAAAGTGTGGTGATATACAGTTCAGTAAGAGACGACTCGTTCTCACATAAGACCAGCTGACAGTGTAACAGGACACGACCAGTGTGATCCACGACATCACCCTGCACTTTTTAGGTTTAATGAGATGCACCCATTTTTAATTACATCAATAAATCTTTTTCTGGGCATCTGCTGTCCAGGCACAGCTTAGCACTGCTGCTGTATTGCAAAACACATGATGCCAATCACACTTTCATCTTACCCACAAATGCACATATAAAATGCACACATACACTCAGAGGGGAAGTTATTGTTATCCAGTAGATCTCTGCACAGAACTGGGCAGAGGAACTGAGGAGAAAGTGTTTTAGCCTCTCCTCCATGAAGCCGAGCCGCTGCCTTACTCTGAATCTGAAATGATCCTTTCCCTTCCATGCAGTCACATTCCACTTTGGCTTACTGTTTTATTTCACATGCTGCTCAGTGGCTCAAAATATGCCATCAGCTTTCAACAAAGACAAATGTACATGTTTTTCTGACGGTCGTTTTCTAGGCAGGAAATCTAAAGTTGACCCAGTTGTTTGGGAGAAAAGATTATCCCCATACTATAAAATATCTAATTAGAAACTACTATTCCTGCGTTCACTATTGCTTCTCTATCTGCACCATCTGTTGCCTGAATTACAATGCAGAGCTCAGTAGCATAATCCATGTTTCTACCTAAATAAAATAAACCCATTTTCATTAAATATTGTGAAATGTCTATAGATGAGCGTACAAAAGCCACTTCCCCTCCCCCCTCCTATGATGCTCTCTCTATCCCTCCCTCCCTCATCCTCTTCTGCTGCTGTTGCTAAGACCGCTGAGCGCATGCTAGTCTGTGGAAACCAGTAGACTCAGAGAGGTGGATCTCCTCGTGTGTTGCTATGGGCAACACACAATGTTCGTCAAAGAATCAACCCAGAAGCCCAGCACACAGACCTTCACACATGATAAAATATGACCTATTTTTTTGTCAGTCAGAGGGGTTCATCTGCACAGAAGCCAATGTATAGTATATACTGTACATATACAGTATGTGCACTGTAGACACTCTTTTACACGACTGCCTAGTTTATTTTCAATTCCAAAGCACAACAAACAAATCAAATGAAAGATAGTAAAAAATAAGCTTGCTGCTTTGCAGAACTCTAATGAATAAAGATCTCAGCTGAAGCAAAGTGCCCTAACCCCACCTGACTGGCTGTGGGATTGGGATTCACTGCACAACCGCCGCAGGCTGTCTCTCTCCCCCTCCCTCTGTCATGGCTGCAGCCATTCATGGACCACTGAATCACCTCACTTACATCAGCGAGCACAGACCTCGAGTAACTCCGTCAGTCGGTCAGTAACTCTCTGTACGGATTTGTAACAACTCTAATAGATATAAATATGTGTAGGGGCATGTAAAACACACAGATTATAATGTCTTTATACTCTGTGTTGAACACATTATAACTACTAACATGTCTTTTTCAATTGATTATCAAGAAATGTAAGCACTGAGGGAACATTGGATCAGACGAGGAGGACCAGATGCAGTAGCTCAAATGAGATGTTAAAAAAAGCTTCAGAGGTTACTGAAATAAACTATCCTTCGTTGTGTGAAGGCACTTATTATGTTTCAAAGCAAGCATATGACCTACTATCACAGAAGAGCTCATGGCCTTAAATAGGCACGTTGCAGTTTAAATAATGAATAGTCTAAGTCGGTCAGTACACTGAATACAAAGTTCTCAAAGGTCTGAAAGTAGTAAAATGTGATGCAATACTGAACGGACACAATACAACAGTTTAGAAGCATTCATTTCCTGAAGATATTAGTTTGTTTTGGAAATGTTCTCTCATTCTAGAAAGCAACTGTTTCTTCAGTGTCACAAGAACATATATACAGTATATTACTATTTACAGAAACATCTCCTTGTAAGAACTCATTTGATCAATATTTCACAACAATCCACATCGCCTACACAAAACCAACACAGCATGAAGGTAACGGAAACACAGCATACTAACTGCAACATTTACTAACCAATTGACACTGTGGGCTGTGTGAGCCTGTAAACCAACAACTTAACTCAGCGGTCTCATAACAACACGGAACCTCTTCGTTTCCCCCAGTGATGCATTTTAGGTCTGAAGTCCATTTGTATCAAGCTATTTTGAATAGGTGTTTTGATTCAGTACATTTTGCACTTTGATCATTAGGATCTGCACCTTGTCTATCACTAGCATTCAAACCAGAACTGCATTGAAATAGTGACCTTACTCACCTCTCCAGATGCCCTCCTCCTGTCAGGGAGCACTAGTGTGTTCGCGTGGCTGCCAGGGACTATAGTAGATCCTATACTCATTCTGGGTCCAACCAGCATGTACCGTTTGTCTCCAGATCTGTA
>JAVQJL010095165.1:0-53487 GCA_036024295.1 Nannoperca obscura
CTCTTCTCTTCGCTCCTCTCCTCTGGTCTCCTCTCCTCTCCTCTCCTCTCCTCTCCTCTCCTCTCCTCTCCTCTCCTCTCCTCTCCTCTCCTCTCCATCATTGCTGATGCCTGCAGTAGATAGGCCTCATTAGTGTATGACTGTTCATGATATCTCTGACTGACTCATTTGTCTGTCCCCCATTGTCTTCCTCTATCTCATATCTCTGTTTGCCTTCCCGGAGGAGAACAGAGGAGGAGAGGGAGTGGGCTTCACTCCCCCCAATCCAATCCTCACGTCTCTCTGTATTTTCCAGCATTCCCTTCATATCCTACCTCCCTCCAGCACCATCCTTCCACACATTTTCTTGGCATATCATAGTATAATATGCCCCACAACCTCTGTTCATTCATCCCCATCCTCCTCTCTTTTCCTGTAGTACTGACTCGAGCAGAGAATACAGGGCTTGGTCCACATTAGACTGATGTGCACTCAGTCTTTCACACTACGTCTGCTTCTCCAGTAAAGTGACAAAATGATCTCCTCTATGGCATCTCCCTTTGTGCTCCTCAGCACATATGATACAATGCAGATTCTGTGATATGACAAAGAGACTCACAAAAGGTTAATTCTTTATTCTGTATTTTTTTTCTTTCTCGTGGAAATGTAATAAATATGTGGAATCAGTTCGTTTTGACAATATTCTTTAATGCGATGCGTAATTTTATGGTTATGTACTTGAAACAGAGAAAGAGCATCAGAAACAATTATTACAAGTATTTGTAGAAAAAAAGAAAGAAATATTTTCCTATAATATTTAAAACTTTATATAACATGTTAAGATATTTGGAGTGTCAAACAAACACTTGTCCTTTCCCATTCGGCTTGCCCCAGCTGCCCAGCGAGTATGAAGCCAATCCAGAGCTGCTGTTTTACCGAATCACTCACCTCAACCACCGGCAGCAGTACCTGATCTGGGCTGCAGCCGTCACCACTGCAGGCCGGGGTAACTTCAGCGACAAGGTCACCGTGGAGCCAGCGTCCAAGGGTGAGTCTTTGAATATGAAAGGGAGATTCATGATGAGAGACATTCAGTAGAGAGTTTTTTAGGCATCTACGGGTCTTTGTGAGTACTCTTGCATGTGTGGAAAAAGTTGTATAAAACATGTTGTGTCTCCAGAGCGAGACATTCATTGAAAATGAAAGAAACCTGGGCTTTTGACCTGTGGCTGGATAACACTACAGTGTCCTTGTTTTTTTCTGACCTTTCTGGTTATTTGCTTGTTCTGTCTCCCTCTGCTTCTGCCATCTCTCTCTTGGGAACTGTTACAACACTGCTACACTGTTAGACACTGTTAGAGTAGTATTCTTCTTCAAGCCTCTTCCTGACAATCCCATGAAATAAAAATACACATTTTAAAAGGATGTTTTGCTCTTTAACCCTTTGTGACTCTGTAAATGATGTGAATGATCTCCCTCTTACTCTGTCACATGCTCTATACAACCCTTCTCTGCATATTCTTTCAACCTCTTTTCCTGTCAAGGTGTCAATGCCTTTGACTTCATGCAACAAAGCAGTGTGTGCTATTGATTTCAGAGTTCAGAGGGCACCAGATGAACTTGCCTGAATGAAGGAAATTATAGGAGGGGAAGCAAAAGGGAGGACAGCAGGTGAAGGGAAAAAAGAGGAGAGAAAATGACACGACAGGAGCAGAGCTACCTAATACTCAAGACAACAGAGAGAGTGTTTAAGAAAATGAAGAGGGCAGTTAAATCAATAGGCTTTGTATTGAAAGACAGGAAGAATAAGGGAGTGAGAATGAATAGAATGCACTTTCCCCCATGTTATCCTTTCTGTATCTGTTTGTTCCTTTGACTGCTTGGTGCAAAGGTTTGCGAGTGTATGTGTGTGGACACATGGATGGGTGCTTCAGCTGATCAGCAGCTGTAAAAGACAGTGTCCTCCAGGCTTGCCTACTCAATACTTCATTCAACCTTAACATAAGTGCACTAGAGCACTAGCATTAAGACGGCAAGCTTGAGAAAGAAGAAGAGACAGAGAGAGCGGACGGGGGAGTGACAGAGAATGAGAGGGTTATGTGTGTGAATGGATGGATATGTTTCTCACATTCTCTGTCCTGTCTTATATTGTAATTTACATGCTATTCTTTGCTGGACGATGTCACATTTGACACAGATGTTTTTTCCACCATGTGTGAATCATGATAAATACATTTCACACACTCTACTAGTAAATCTTGTTTATTGAAATGATCTCTAATGGAAAACACCCATCACAGTTCTGTATTGATTCAACACATTCTGAAACCTCTACAGCATTTGTTTATTGGGTTTGAAAATAATTTATTTGACAATGGCAAGATTAACAGATTGGTAGATATTAATTAGGCTTTTGCCCCTCTTGAGAAAGTGTTAATGCCAAAAGCTGTAATGGTCTTTCGTCAATTTCTCTGCCTCTATACGCTTTCAATTTTTTACTCTTCATCCTCCACCAGCCCCAGCTAAGATCCTCTCCTTTGGGGGTACAGTGACCACTCCTTGGATGAAGGAGGTGCGACTGCCCTGTAGCTCAGTAGGAGAACCTACACCTACTATAAAATGGACCAAAGACAGGTGAGAATCCCTCCCTCAGAAATGTTATATACATCTTAGGATACTGTGCTGCTGTGATACATCTAAGAGTAACTTAGTATCTTGGTAGGTTCAAGAGAAAGTCAGTGATTGTTTGCAGATTTTGCTTATGTGTTGATATGCAGGAATAATGTCATACAAGTAAAAATGTTCTGCAGCTCTATAACAAAACACAAACCCTGACTTGAGTAGAAACAACACAAATGAATGTTAATCCCATAATTTTGGAGAATTTTGTAGCCATCTGTTAAGTAACACTAGGAACAAAATATAAATAACCTTTTATCAAAACCCAATAAGAATCTTTTGATGTCCTCCCATGATTCATTCTTTGTTAGTGAGGACACAGCCATCCCGGTGTCTCTGGATGGACAGCGTCTCATTCTGGCCAATGGGACACTGGTGCTGCGCTCTGTCAAAGCTGAGGATTCTGGTTACTACACCTGCACGGCCACCAACACACTGGGCTTTGACACTATCATAGTCAACCTTTTGGTACAAGGTAGGAAAAAAGGGAATAATAAGAGCAGAGTTCAAATACCTTTCAGGCTATTTCATTTAGTCCACTCAACTATGACTGCACTTAATATGCCTGCTGTTCTTGCTAAAAGTGAAAAGTACATTATACTTTTTACATTAACAACAGGAAGATATTCAAGAATGTGTAATATTTTAGAGCGGTTAACTCTCTGTGTCTCCTCCTCAGTCCCTCCAGACCAGCCTCGTCTAACTGTCTCCACCACCTCCACCTCCTCCATTACTCTGGCCTGGATACCAGGAGACAACGGAGGCAGCTCAATCAGAGGTGCGTGGCCCTGCACAACAAAGCTGTTGTCCTGTATACTCACACCTCTTTCTTCTTGCCTGTAGCCTCTCTGTGTGTGTGTGTGTGTGTGTGTGTGTGTGTGTGTGTGTGTGTGTGTAAAGATGACACTAGAGAATTTTGTTTGAGATCATCAAGTTGGGTTTACGCATAATATGTGAATAAATGAAAAGATTTCCCTTTGACCTCAGATCTCAGTTTTCTCTTTTCTTCCTCTTTTACCTGGGAAATTGTTAGTGTACATACTGATCTATTAGTTTATTGATTTGCATCCTGGTTTTATGTTTCCCTGTTAACTATGTGCCTGTTTGATTATCTGATTGTTGGTGATTTCTGTGTGAAGATGGGCACGGTGTGAATGCCTAAATGTGCATGCATCTGGTTTCAATCCCTTTTCTTTGTTCATGCTGTTTGTCAGTATGAGGGTGTTGCAGGGTCATCTGTCTGACTCCTGCATGTGATGATTTTGATGTAGTGGTTTAAGACATAACCGCACCCAGAAAGACTTATTGTCCCACTTGTCATTACTAAAGAATTGGATGTAAAGCTGTGAAGACAATGTCATGAGATCACATTCAAAAACAACTCTTTGAACCATTATGTCAAGTATATTTTAAAGATGCCAATAGCTGCAACATTATAATATTTTTGTGTTATTTATGTGCGTCAGAATACTTCCAGGAAGACCCAATGAAAGCATTACAAGCAACCAAGTAGGAAGTAATATAAACTTTGGCACAACGAGTTGACTGTGCAGGGTTTTTTCAAATAATGATGGACTACAAATATTTCCATATATCACCCAATGTCTCCTACATCTGAGAAGCCTATCTGTATATCTTGTATGTATTTCAGAATGCCAGTCTGTCTGTGATGTCATCTGCAGTGTTAGCAGTTGTCAATGCAAAATAGATGCTTAATGGGGAACATTAAGCATCTATTTTGCATCACTACTGCAGTGGCATTCGCAGACAGTTCCTTTTCATGTTATCATGTTTTCATAAAAAAGAAATTCAGCTGGTTTTGAGACCTATTTGCAGTGTCTGTACAAGTAAAATTCTAATAAATGAACAGAAACAAATTAACAAATTCTGCGATGAGATTTGATGATATTAATCTGTTCTACAGCAGTCTGTTGTTGTGCTGTTCTGTGCTGTTATCTCTGCTATATTCTCTCTCTGTTAGAGAGAGAGGGGGAATAAAAAAGTTAGTACAAAGAGTTCAAAGAAACAGAGAGGGAGACATTCATATATACATAATTATATACAGAGAGAAGGAACGACGGACAGAGATGGAGCATCAGATGTAAAGTGACTCAGAGCAGGAGGGAGTCGGCTCTACAAGGCAACTGATTATAAAAACCGTCACCACATTGCATACCCTCATTTGCATAGATGCTTAGTCAGCGCCATCCCAGTCTTGGGGTTTGTAGGTAACTAATGGCGGAGTAGATGGAGAGCAGCTAGACTGTCTTCCAATCATGGCCTATCTGGGAAAGAGAAGTACAGTCTGACACTGCCATCTAGTGGACAGCAGAGGTACAAATATCAAAAATTGACTTGGCTTAGTGCAAAATGAGTTCTTCATCTTAACTGTGAAAAGAAGTGAATTAAATGAGAGAATTATGTACTGAAGGTCAAAAATAATTATTATATGTGTATGATTTTTCGTGTGTGTATGCAGGCTTTGTGCTGCAGTACTCTGTGGACAACACTGAGGAATGGAAAGATGTTTTCATCAGCTCCAGTGAGCGCTCCTTCAAACTGGACAACCTGCGCTGTGGCACCTGGTATAAAGTTAAGCTGGCTGCAAAGAACAGTGTCGGAGCCGGGCGCATCAGTGAGATCATCGAGGCAAAAACCCATGGGCGAGGTGAGAAGTCTGGAATGGAGAGATGAAGGGAATTAGTGTAGGTAGAGGAAGGTGAAGTATGTATAAAATACACATTTTTATAAAGGATAACAGACCTCACCTTCGTATAACTGAATAGATGTTGAGCAACAATGCAAATGGCACATTTTATGTGATTACATTTTTTTTTTGTAATCTGAACAGACAAATATGATTATTTTGCTTCTTTTACAGAACCCCAGTTCAACAAGGATCAGCCAGTCTTCACCCACATTAACTCCAGCCACGCCCGCCTCAACCTGCAGGGTTGGGCCAGTGGAGGCTGTCCAATCAGCATTGTCACACTAGAGTTCAGACCAAAAGGTGAGTCACTGCTTCTTCAATTGCTGGTAATATCGCAAATTAAATAACAAAAATGATGACCTTTAGTTAAATCAAGCATGTGAAAAAAATGTATTTAAAAGAGGCTAGACTCAACATTGTTTGTATGTACTTGTTGCAGGTACATGGGCATGGCAGAATGTACGTACCAATGCCACCACAGATGTGTTCCTGGCAGAGCTGCGTGAGGCCACCTGGTATGAGTTGAAGATGAAAGCCTGTAACAGCGCTGGCTGTGGAAACCAGAGCTCTCAATTTGCAACACTGGACTATGATGGCAGTGAGTAGAAGACTCTCTGTGTTTTGAAATGAATTTGGAATTCATTACACTGGGTCGCTTAGAATATTATCCTGAAATGGCGGTAACTGATCTCTGCTCTTCCTGGCTGCGTGCAGGCACAATTCCACCAATCAAATCTCCCCTGGAAAAGAACGATGATGTCAAGAAGCTGTTTTCTATTGGCTGTCCTGTGATCCTGGTCACTCTGGGGGTCGCACTGCTCTTCATAATTCGCAAGAAACGCAAGGAAAAGAGGCTGAAGAGACTAAGAGGTGAGAGAAGAAGTAAAAGCAGAGACTGTGGTAGGAATGAATTGGCAGAAAGAACAAAGCAGTCTTCCTGAAGCCAAAGAAGACATCAGAGACAATCTTGAATAACGTCTCTAAAGTTTATTTTAAAAGATTGATTTGTGTATCAGGAAATAAAAATGTGTTATATTTCCTGCTCCCTCTAGATGCCAAAAGTCTGGCAGAGATGCTTATCAGGTAAGACTGCTATACTGTATATGTCCTAGCCCTTTTCACAAAATCATTCAGAAATAGTATTTAGTTTAACTCAAAATTAATTATTTTTGTTTGTGTGTGTGCTTGTCTTGTATCTGTGGATTAGTAAAAACAACCGCAGCTTTGACACCCCTGTGAAGGGACCTCCTCAGGGCCCACGGTTACACATTGACATCCCCAGAGTGCAGCTGCTAATTGAGGACAAAGAAGGCATCAAGCAAATCGGTGAGAGGAAGAAAGACGGAGAGATTTGCTGTGTGTGCTCAAGTGTCTGTGCAAGAAAGTTGGATCAAATTATCTTTATGTCAAATGTATAATAAAAGTTGGGAGGCATTAGACTTATAGTTATGTTATTTTTAACCTTCAATAGCTGCTTTTCTTTCAATCACAGGTGAGGACAAAGCCACTATCCCTGTGACAGACACAGAGTTCAACCAAACTGGGAACCCTCAGAGCTTCTGCACAGGTGTGTCTGTCCACCACCCGGCCCTCATCCAGAACACCGGCCCTTTGATTGACATGTCAGACATCAGACCAGGGACGAGTAAGTGCTCTCTCTCCTCGCTGTCAATTTTATCAGTAAAAGCTAAAACTGACTGAAGCAGTATTGTAGCTCATTATAAGGTACAGTACATACGTGAAGTAAGCAGATACTGAGTAAAGTTCCTGCATTTTTGCTCAGTTTCATGCTTTTCATTTTCTGACCAAATTCCAGGAATTTGCACTTTTTTCTTGATCAGTTAAAATCCATTGTTGACCAGAATGTGAAATATAATTTTTTTTTTTTTTTAACAAATGCTTGTTCAATTTCCTGACTTTAACCAGCCTCTGTACATACGCACATCATTCTTATTTTTTCTATTTCCATTTACCACCAGACCCAGTGTCGAGGAAGAGTGTTAAATCAGCCCATAGCATCAGGAACCGCTACTCCAGTCAGTGGACTCTGACCAAGTGCCAGGCCTCCACGCCAGCCCGTACTCTCACCTCAGACTGGCGCACAGTTGGCTCCCAGCATGGCATCACTGTCACAGAGAGTGACAGCTACAGTGCTAGCCTTTCACAGGACACAGGTTGGCACATGGGTGAAATGACACTTACAGCCATTAACATGCACATATAAGTAAGGCTATTTTTTATGTGGAGGAGAATGTGTTTTTGCAGTGGGCTGTAACACCTCAAAAAGCATTTGTAAAACTAGAGAAAACGTGCTTACGTTTATTTCCTTTCCTTTTTCTTCCTCAGATAAGGGCCGCAACAGCATGGTGTCGACAGAGAGCGCCTCCTCCACCTACGAGGAGTTGGCAAGAGCATATGAGCATGCCAAGCTAGAAGAACACCTGCAGCATGCCAAATTTGAGATTACTGAGTGCTTTATCTCTGACAGCTCATCTGATCAGATGACCACAGGTACGAATGACAACGCAGACAGCATGACGTCCATGAGCACACCGTCAGAGCCCGGTATCTGCCGTTTCACTGCCTCGCCACCCAAACCCCAGGACTATGATCGTGGCAAGAATGTAGCTGTGCCCATTCCACACCGCGCCAAGAGTGAGTGGTTGCTTGAATTACTTCTCACTTGGCATTTTCATTTTAAAATGTCTTTAAATATAAACTGAGTTAGGTCAAAAGTTCAAATTGTGTTTTGAATCTATCAGAATTACACTCAGACATTATTCTTGAAGGAAATGTGCTCTATGAATTTGATTTGGTGCAGGTGTCAAATCAGTTAGTTAGTTGAAGAAAATAAATTTTAAAAAGCGCAGTAAAACAACTGTAGATACCAATAATGTTGCCAGTCCGGTTTAGATAAATACACAGTGCAAGTACTCATAGTGTTGTATTCATAGTGTTGCATACATGTTATCCATAGACTTTGACTTTTACATGGGGTGGCAGTCAGATTGACTTAAACTTTTCCCCTCTAGGTGACTACTGTAACTTACCCCTCTACATGAAGTCAGATCCCTTCTTCCGAAAGCAGCCGGAGCATCATGACCCATGTCCAGTGGTTCCACCACGTGAAGCCTCTATTCGTGGCCTGGCCCAGCGAGCATACCACACCCAGGGGCGTCATGTGACTATGGACTCTGCAAAGCAGCAAGCCCTTAGCATGGGCCACTCTGGCCTGTCCAATCTCACTTCTTCTGGGGCTTCCTCAGGAGCAACAGGAGGTGGGGGCAGTGGAGGGGCATCTATTAGCTCTAGCAGCTCCACACTTCCCCAGAGGACTCTCACCATGCCCGGCTCCTCTGCCTCAGCTGCTCAGAGTGCAGCGGCAGCTGCTGCTGCTACCGCTGCAGCTGCTGGGATGTTGTCATCCTCCGGTGGCGGTGCAGGGGCCACAGGAGGGACTCCTGGAGGTGCCTCCTCATCCTCCTCCAAGATGGGAGGATCCAGAGACTCTCTCCTGGAGAGCAGCTCCTCGGGCTTAGGCAGACTACAGAAGCAGAGGGATGGAGGCGCAGGGGCCTACTCCAAGTCGTATACACTGGTGTAGCCAGCCATCACTGCGGCCTGTCACTGTAACTCTTAATAGAATGCTGGTCAAGCCAGCGCTTGCCTGGAGCCTCTATGGGAAAGTGGGGTGAGGAACATACACATGCACAGATGACCCGTCAGTGCCTGCACTGTGCCAGGCTGCAGGGGGCTGGTCGGGTTCCCATTGACACTACTGTATGAAGGGGTCAGAGTTGGGTCTCCACAGCACAGGGGTTTGCCTTTCTTTCTGCCTGATTGCTTTCTATTATTATCGTGTCATCTTTCTCTATCTCTTATTTCATCACCCTGGAAATCACTTGCCAAACATTAATGATTTATCTGTTCATTCATATTTTCATTTTCTGGTAAGGACACAGTACTTATGCACAAAATGCTTTCCACATGCACTGTCTTGTTTTCTGGATCAAGACAGTCGTAGAATGAACCAGGTTGCTTCAGTTTTTGAGGTTTCTAGGTTTTTAAATATGTTACGTTTCTGTTCTCTGATGGAAGAAGAGCTCATATCACAGCATTGTGCCATGGCAGGATGCTTTTACTGTATGCATAGAGCACCAACCTTGGTGTTACACTGGCTCTGAGAGGTTACTCCATCATGGATTCATACATTAGAGGCAACGGAAGGACTGTCGTCTCAATACCAGTTTTAGGAGGTGGACAATTTTCTTATACATGCAATGGATGACAGCATAGTGGTCTTAATTGATGCTTTTATAAAACAGACTCAAAGCAGAGGAGATTACAAAAAAATGTCAAGCATCATCAAGTGAAAGATGAATCCAAACATCCCCCCCCCCATCAGTTTTCTGTTTATTTTCTGCTGATGGAAATATAATCTCATGTGCACTAAGAAAACGTTAGAATGGATCCAAGTAACAGAAACCTTCACAAGCCTGCGTGTGTGTGTGAATGTGTGTGTGTGTGTGGGTGGGTGGGTGTATATGTGTAAATATATATATGTATACATGTGGCAGGCACACACCAACAGTGGACCTTTTTAAAATCTACCTGTATGCTGACCTCTCGGGCAGACCTCCCCTCCCCACCCTCACCTTTCATTTTGTACCTGTGAAAGGGGATTTGGGGACAGCAACGCTGATGATGCTGACGATGTAACTCTATGATCCTAATTTGGTCCAGCATTTTGACCTTCTTTTTGTTAAGTGTGATTGACAGCATTGCTTAGGAAATGTGGAAAACTGAAGATGTAGTGGGTTCAAAAGAGAGCAATTACAGATAAGAAAGAGATTCCTTTCTTTTTCTCTTTCCCTCTCTCAGAACAAAGAAGGAAAAGACCCTTTTATGATTCATCATGGCGCCACAATGCTCTTATTCCTTGTTTAACTAATTTAACCTGTACCCACTTTCTATCTTTCTCCACCTTCACCTTTTCCCACCCACCCCGTCCCCCATCATTATCCATACAGTTTCACTGTGACCTACAGCTAGCATACTGGCTAGTTAAAAAGACAGACTGAGAGAAGAGGTCTAATATGCACAGACAGGCAGAAATGCTGTTCGACGTTCAATGACAACTTGAATGGAGAGACAAGTTGCAGACATACAGCAAATTTATCGAGAGGTATACAAGAGAAACATATTTGTATGAAATCATCTCGCATTTATGAATAGACAATGACTTTGAGATTAAAGACGGAGAGATCAAGTGTTGATAGAATTTGCAGTTGTGTTAGGGAAACGGGGAGGGGTTACATAGCAGACAGGTACAATTTTTCTTAAAAAATAGTGGTCTTCAAAACTAAAAGATGTATTTTCCCTCCACCTCACTGAAATTAATTTTAGCTTTATGCATGGTACTGTATCTGTTAACTTAAAGTTTTTTTTTTTCCCCCATTTCTTCTCTCAAAGCTTAATCCCATAACAAAGATCGTTCCAAAAAAAGAGTTGCTCCAAATGTTTTGCAATGGTAAAACGTAACATCAGGGCTCTCGCAATAGAAAAAAGAAAAAGATATGATATATTGTTTGTTTTCAAAAGTATGTACATATATATTTCTATTCAAATATATAGCATATATATGAATATTGAAAAAAGCAGAGAAATATAAAAGCCGTTCTAATTGAAAATATATATAAAAGATCACAAGACAATCACTCAGAGTGAAAAACTGCAAGAAGGAAGGAAGAAAAAAGAAGAGGTAAGCTTAAACGGGTAGCACAACCATGGATGGGAGATCTTTAAGAGAAAGTAGAGGAAGTGGTGTGAAAGAAAGTAAAATGGTGAAACTGAGGTTTAAGGAACGATACAATGGCCCCCTTGTGATTTTGTAAATGTTCCAGCTGCAACGCCTGTGCAGCAGGTAGCAGCCAAAAGGACAAGCACAGTAAAGTCAAATTATAGTGTGAGATTGTGTCGCTGGTTAACTGTGGTCTATGGCTCAGTGCAGAACGTGTGGTGTTGAAAAAGAAAACAGTAAAACAAAGACAGCCTATACAGTAAGTGAGCCTATTGTAACATGTTGTATTGTACCTTCCAAAGGTGTGTTCACAGACTCAATGCCATTACCTGATTAATTAATGAAGACAAACAGACCAAGTATCTCTGTTTCTTATCTGTCATAGCAAGTCCTCACAAACTCTGGGACTTCAGGCCAATTAACATACCACCCAGTAAAAAGTATAACTGCTCATAAATGTATTCAAGCTCCCTTTTATTTTAAAACTAGATAGGAGAGGAAATAGTTTTACTTTCCATTGTTAATGGTTATAATGCCTTTCATGTTGGCCTTTATGTTTCAAGTTGTTGAAATGGGGCAAGCACTGTTTTAGCAACCAAAAACAGGCTTCCTTACTCCACTTGTATGGATACTGGATGGAGTGATGAAATAAACTCCTGTCCAAACTGCTTTCCCCAGTTCTTCAGTGAAGTGGCCTCAACTGTAAAACACTGATCTACTGTCAGTTTGCTCAAAGTACATGTAATGGCTTTGAGGAAGATTCCACCCGCTGATACTCTTAGTGTTACTGAAAATATAAACAGTGTGTAATGTTTAAAACAATAGTTAGACATTTTGGGAAATATGCTTATTTGCTTTCATGCCGCGAGTTAGATGAGAATGTTGGTACCGCTCGTATATCTCGATCCAGTAAAACAATGTATCACTGTACAAAAACCAGTGTAAAAACAACACTTTGTGGTTTTTCAGAGTTTTGTGACTATTTCTTGTCTGGGAGCAGTAACCTCCAGAAGTCTTGTGCTCATTATGTGGTTGCCAGGCAACCAGTGGAGGCCCGTTGTTTTTACACTTGTGTTTTTGTACGGATTAAAAAAACAAGACATAATGTGTTAATTAGTGAGCTTTGGTGGTGCTGGTAGGTGGATTTCCTCTTATCTAACTCTGGGGGAAAATGGCAAAAAAGAGTATTTTCTATTCCTTCAGTGTAATATAGTTTTTTTTTTTTTTTGTCTTTAATTGCACAAAGCCGGACTTACGTAAAGTACAAAGTACTGCCGAAGAATTATTCAGGCCTTTGAACAATCCTATATTCCTCCTAAGCATTACATTTTTAGGCCCAAGTAAATAATTCCAAATGTTTACCTTTTTCAGTCTACGTATATGCAGCTAAAACAGTGATAACCTGTTATTGTATAAATAACTAAAGCTGACTAGTTGCTTTCAAGGCAAATTGCAAACCATATTGTACATTAATGCTTTATGGTACAGAAAATTATCATTGAACACGGTAGCTGCAAATTTCTTGCATCAGCTTGTCTTAACATTTGGCCTGATATTTGCAATATTTAAATCACTAATGAGCGATTAAGGGTGGACTTTTCCTTAAAATACAACAACATACTTTTCAAACTGACTCAGTCTGTGTTCGTGAGGCCAACTTCACATGTGCTACTTCCCCAAACTTTTCCACATCTGCTCAACCAATCAGTTTTCCCCCTCTCACTTGTACCCCTTGCCCACCTATACAACATAATTTCTACTCCATATTAAGAAGACTTGTGTACATAGGAAAGTGTTTTGTATAAATGAGTACTATTTTCGACATCTTCACTAGAAACCAGGGCACAATGTAAACTTTGAACTGAAGTTATTGTAATGAAACAGAAGAGGACTTAATGACAAACTATAGAATTATACAGACACTGCTTTATCTTGATTTATGGACCAGTTCAAACATGTCAGAGTGGACCATGCATAGTTAACAATATTGATTTCTTCTTTTACAGGACATTTGGTTGCATTGTCTCCTTTTTTATTTTTTAAATCTTTTCTGTTTTTGTCTCTTTTTTTTTTTTTACTTTGAGTTTGCCTTTTTTTTTTTATCCACTTTTCGAGGGGAGGACAGCAGCATTGCATGTTCTGAAAATTTTGCTGGTTCTAAAAGAAAAAGTGAAACGGTGAATCGAACAATATAAAAGGTGGTTAATTAAAACATTTTAAAAATGCAGAGGTTGTTCCTTAAACTTTTATGGGGAAACGTTGCTTCAATTTGCAATTGCTTGTGTTTAACTCTACATTTTCTTTTCTATGAAAACAAACAAAAACAAAAAAAGAGTACACCTTGTGCAATAAAGCTATCTTTTTATGAACTGTGACGATATTATTCATTCTTTCGCAACAACCATGCAGCATTTGAGATGAAGAGCTTTTTGTATTCAGTTTTTCTGTAATCGGAACATGGTAAAGACTAAACTGACTTGTTTGTGTAAGAGTTTGGCTCCTTTTGGCACCCAATTGTTGTAAGATCCCCAGAAATAAAGAAGTTCAAATTTCTATGTAATGAGTAATGAGGACGCTGGTTCTGGAGACATAAAAGTAATTTTTAAATGTAATTTTAAAGGGACATTTCCTTAATTGTATTGAGGTAGAAAATACGCATTATTTTTTCCCCACATTATTTGCGTCAAGTCCCGCCCCTACTCTCCCCTTTGATTTGCTAACTCTAATCTAACCTAACCTTAACCAACAGAGGCAAGGAACACTAGCCATTCAGAGGTTGATTTCTCTGAACTTGGGATGGGGTGGGGGGACGCAGAAATAAGTTACCTCAAATCCTGGGAAAACAAAAAGAAAAGTATCTGCATGGGATACTGCTAAAGGTGAGTGAGAATACAGAAATTCTTCTGCTTCTTTTCACAAATAGACAATAGGTTTGATGCGGGTCACAACACATTTTATTTCATAATGCCACTTTTTATTGCATTCACATATATATGTAATAAAAAAAATATATATATTATAAAGTCTTTGTCAGTCGAGACGACCAAAGCCCAGCTAGTTAAGTGCCTGGCTGTTGCTTTGTCCTGGATGAGTGGAGATTTTTATATTTTAATTATTTCACAATTTCATGGTTATGTTAATTATTTTGTCTGGGTTTATTCATGTGGTCTTTCAATGCCATGTCTATTTATTTATTTCGGAACACTTGAGGTCTTCATAGAGCCCCTTAAAAATATAAATGTATTATTTCAAATGCATGGGGACTTTTTAAGGGTGCAATTGCATCATAGAAGAGCCACCCGAAAATGTAGATCCATAATACGAGTCAGAACCTGATCAAAACACCAGAGGGCATTATGCTTCCATGAAACACATCATAGGTTTACAGAGGAGTTTATTGAAAAAAAAGAGAATTGCTAACACATGAAATATCCACAATTTTGACAAATTATTTTATTTATTTCCACATTTATATACTCAAAACACATTTTCTCTTAGTCACTCTGTCATCACAGCACATCAAAACTAACATTCGTTCAGATGTACAGTATATGCACATATATTATTCATATAGAATTTTAAATGGGATATTATAAACAGCTCTTTGAGAAGTAGACTATTCCTGTATATTGTTTATAATATACAGGATATACATATATAATATACAGTTTGAATGTATATACATTGGCATATGAGTGTACATATGCATTTTTGTACGTCATCACATAGTTCATCAGTTCTTTGGTGAAAACATATATGTCCCGGCTGCATTCTGTTGTCTCTCAGACTTGCTGCGCCAGTACCACCATCCCTCTGCCCAGCCAATCTACTTGCCATTCTTGTGTTTCTTCTGTTGGAACTTCCTGAAATGAGTCTGGATGGTGGCGGCGGCCTTCTCAACTTCCACAGGGCTGAGTGGAGGAATATCGGGCGTGGTGCATGTCCCATTGCTGACATTTGAGTCTGAGCACGACAGGACACAGGGGATAGCCAGAGAGGCAGAGACAATACCCATGGAGACATAGTCTGTAGCAATGATTAAGTTTAAACACATGGTTTACACATTAGCCTTGATTCAAGCGGGATCTTTTTCAGATTAATATTTAAGTCTGTTGCACTTGATTTGACTTCAACCCTAGTTGTAACTTTAAGATAACAGTTATTATGGAAAACAAATAGCCTGCATTTAAATGAATAAACAGCAATACTTACTCTTTCTATACACGCCTATGCTGTTCCTCCTGAAGCCATCAAACTGTAAATGAAACAGAATAGCTGTGTGTTAGAAGACACACTCAATGACGCACAGAGGAGGAAAAAAAAGGGAAGTTTTGCAAAGGAGATATGATGGTCAGGTATGAATAATTGTCAGTGTTACAATCTTATCTGGATCTTAGCTGAAACATTGTTCACATGCCACTGATAGTACACATACAAACAAATAGTCACACAGGTGCTTTAGCTAAATTCTTCTACTCAAGTGTACAAAATGTACAGAGTTTAATGAGTGAATGTGCACCGTTCATGTGTGACTGCACCTGTGTGTGTCCTTAAACACAAATCCCCTTTATTAGGATTACAGCTCAACCAGAGTAGTGGGTAGAGAAGCCAGAGGCTGAGGACTGGACCAGTTTAGGTATGCTTACCGTGCAGTTTGGCTGTTTGCCTGCGTTCAGCCTCAGTCGCACGCACACACACACACACACAGGCTCCATGACCTCATCAATAAGGAGAATTGAAACTGGGGCCAGTTTAATTTGCCAGTTTTAACCTCATAGAAGTCTAGGTCAGAAGTAACCTTAAAACCAGTTGCCTCAAACTAAGAAAAAGGCACGAAAGATCAAACTACAGTTCTTTATGCGGACGACATCAGAGGTTTGGACTTTGGACTGGACTGAAATAGACATATACAAAGCCTGAGGAATAGCCACATAACTGTGAAATTGTGTTCACAGGGATCTCTGTTCAAGGATTTATTGATTCGCTGAGGGCCAAAAGGTCATTGTTTAACTGAGCCGGCTACAAAACTCAACTTTATTCTATTTTATTATATTATTTGGCTAGTGCAGTTTGAGTGCAGAGGCATCAAAAGTCATCTCAGTCTTGTAAATCCTATTTCTCTGCTTTCCTTTGCCGTCCTTCTCTGAGACTATAAGCAAACAAAACATGACCGAGCTTATGTGCTCACATGCTGAGTCAACTTAACTGTCCACATGCTCTGTCTCATCATTGGATAACAGAAGATCAGAAAAGCTCATTTATGAGTAATAATTCCTGCCACACTGGCAGGGGAAGTCTGAACTGCCCAAAAAGTCACTTGTCTCCTTTTCTTTTCATCAATGTTCCTGTGAAAAATTGAACCCTGTCCAGAAAACAGGATGTCTTAGTGGATGACTCAGTCATGTTTGAATTAATGTGCGCTGTAATAGCTGTAAGGAATCAATTGCCTCGTTGCGTCAGCATGGCGATGTGTGTGACGGCAACTACACTGTACAAATAGTCCAGATCTCATTACGACTAACCTCATCCATTTTGCTGCTCCTCCGACTGTGTGACACCGAGTGAACCTGCCAAGGCAAAGGCTGGGACACCATGTAAGGCAAAGGGTCCTGCTGCCGTGCAAACCGCACCCCTATCTGAAAGTGAAAAGGAGTTATAATTGTCAAATGTGTGGGTCAAAGGACAAAACAACAACAACAACCACATCATCACTCAACTCTACATGTGTAGACCTTTCTTTCTTTGAATATCTCTCTCCCACATGTATCAGGTTTAACTGCTTTCACTGCTGAACTGGCTCACTTATTTTTTTACATAATAAGCAGAGAGGAAAGCTGCACATTAAAATCACAAAACATCACATTAATTATATGTGGATGCTGTCTATATAAACCTCATTATAATTTGACACTGACAGCCTGTTTTAACATCACTTAAAATCTCATTTTGATGCTGCTGTCTATGTAAACATGATTTATATTTGACATTCAAACCCTATTGGGTTAGAAAACCACAATATTACGGTTGCATGAAAAAGACAAAGCTCTTTACCCAGAACTACTTTATATTTATAAATGCTATTCTAAAAATGTTCAAGTAAACATGATATATGTTTAACACGCACACAATAAATAAAATATCAAATTAATCAACTGAATAATAATTAAATGAATTTCCATTTGTATTCCGTCCATCATTATAATCATCTTACCGATTCTACAACTCTGACCATCACATACATGGCTGTTAGCATGGTGATCAACATCTTGACCACTATTCCTTTTGTCTCTTTTAATCCTTAATGATTTCCTTGGATTTTGATTACTCTCCTCGGTCCTGCTGGAGCAAAGATATGTCCACACAGGAACAGATCCGAGAAATCAGGAATGCAGCGTAGGGCTGCTCAGAGGACGGACAATCGAACAAACTGTTGTTGTGACTGTCCACTCACACAAGTTTCTCAGGTACACACACACACCTTATTCCCACAGTCTGTGACACACGAGGGTAAGGCTGCTAAAGAGCTTTACAGGACAGAAATAGAGAAGCAGTAATCTTTTCTTATCCTTCAGGTGTGCTTCCAGCAGTCGAGACAGACCAGGTTCTATTCAGACATATAGGATTTAAAAAGACAGAATAAACCTTACTTATAACTTGCTTTGTTTAGAATCATATTTTAATTATTGTTCAAATGTCTTGCATGATGATTATACAAGTTAATATGTTACACTGGTGAGACTCAGGCAGACATTCCCTAACAAGCTAACCTTTTGACATACAGGTACCACTTTCTAATGTGGCACCCTTTATGAAGTGTTTATACATTTTTAATTAATGGATTTAATAATGCTTAATAAATCATTTACTCATGCTTTATAGACCAGTAATAAGCCATTAGCAAGAACACATTTGGGGTGGCCTGGTTGGTATTTATCCACTCTATTTATTCATTTTATTTGGTAATAATGCCATTGCATTTATTTGGTAATAATGCCATTGCAAATGTTGGTAACCCATAAATAAATGCTTAATAAGGTGTTAATAAATGTTTTTTTATCAGCAGATAAATTGTGCCTCATTAGAAAGTGTTACCATCGTGTAAAATTAGGTAAGTGTCATTTAGATAAATAAATTATGCCTGCTTTCTTTCCAAAAAGATCAAGATCAAGTTGGCTCATGATGCTTTTAGATGAAAAATAGTATAAATCTGATTAAATGAATGCATTAAACTTAGAATAATTATTAAAAACTTAAACTGCTTATTTCCTCTGCTCTCTTGTAACCATGAGCATGCAGTCTATATGCACTTTCTACATATTTTTGGAAGGTACTGGGAAAATTGTGTCCATATAAGAAGGAACAAAGGATTGCATCAAGTTTGAATCTTCCTGCATTTACAAAATGGAAAAACATAATTTAAATTGTGTCTTTCTAAACCCCAAATACATTTAACACACATTTAGTGCAAATTGTGCACATTTTATGCATTTTGTTGGGTCGAGGTAATGTTACGTTGTGTAAAATATTTTATTAATTTACGTTTGTTTAATGTTTTTAATTGTTGCTTTTAATTGTAATCACTGTATTATGTGTGTCTGTTTAATGGCTGGCTGTGAACCAAACTCAAGCCTAAACACTCATTAGTCAAGATGACCGGAGTTAAACAGCGATCACAGGAGATTCTAAGAAAAGAAGGTGAGGCTGGAGGAATCAAGTTAAAGCGCGGAGAATCGGCTATCTGTGAAAAAGGGATAAAAGTATGCCAGCTATGTATTTGTAAGAATCAGATAGACCTATATCTGAGAGATCACACATGACTAAGGCTTTGTATGCGTCATTGTCTGGAGCCTTGCCTCTGACACTTGCAGACCAATGATAATATATTGGGCAGGTGTCTGTGAATACATTTCTTCAGGCTTTGCACGGTAAAAGACAAACGCTGCCTGCTGTTATCTGAATATCAAGGATGTCGCGTAAAAACGTTTTACATAACCACTAATGTCACTTGTTCATGCCTGCCTACGTGTTTCTTTATTTGTTTTGTGAGTCTGTGTGCGTATGACTGTTTTCATGGGATTAGATAGAAGTGCAGGAATGTGTCTTATCACTGAACAGAAAGGTATATAAGAGCTCTCCTGACAGTGAGCCAGAATAACCTGGTGACAGTTAAAATGCGAGGGATACACTTGTTTTCTTATATGAGGAGAAATAGGTAAGAACATCACAATTTCAGTACAAATTCTAACAAAGATTACAGACACTATCACAAATATATATTTGCATTAATAACTTCATTTAATAATAATTTATTTGTCTTATTTACAAAATTATACATGAAACAGAATACTTGTTGCATGAGGAGAAATATGTTTGTGCAGAAGGCTGGTTGTGTGTTCAGGAGGGCAAAAAGCAGAGAGTACTGGTTTTACCTGACTGAACCAGCATTGTTTTTGTGTTTGTGTTAATGAACTTAATGAATTGTTCCTATATATATTAAAATGTGAATACTAAACACTTTCACCTGATGAACTCACAAAATCAGTACTCAATGATAATTAATTACTGACTAATAATTACTATTATTACTCAATTAGTGTTAATTTACATTTAGATTATGAATGACCCAGGTGAAAAGATTATTCAGATCACATTTTACCTTAAAATTCACATACATATCATCTCTCATTTAACCACTGGTGGATAGGAACTAGGTACATTTACTCAAGTACTTAGATATAACTTTGAGGTATTTGTATTTTATTTGAATATTTTCATTTCATGCTACTTTATACATCTATCTAACAGCTGGAGTTCTAATTAATTCTAGGTATGGTAGAAAAGCATGATCAAATTATAAAATACAATGCATTAAAGTGTTTTTTCTACCTTTGACCTCTTGTAAACAATCAGTGTGCAGTTGGTGCCCCTTGTCGTGTTTCATATGCCTGAGTTTTTGCAATTGCACCAAAGAGACTTCTCGCATTGTTTTATTTAAGTAACAGTATGAGGTAATACAAGTTTGTTTATTTCCTTTCCTATTAAACCATCTCACGACCCCCTCAGATATATCTTTTTGGAGGGGCCTGATCCCTAGGTTGGGAACCACTGGACTCTAATATTGTACTGTGAATATAAAGTAGTTACACAACAGGGAATATTTAACTGCAGTACTTTTACTTTTGATACTTTCAGTATAATTTACTAACAATACATGTGCACTTTTGCTTCAGTAGGATTTTAATGAATTGTGTTGACATTGGGGTACTGCTACTTTTACTTAAAATATCTGAGTACTTCTTCCAACAACGCATCAATCTAGTTATAAAATAAAATAAATCACACTAGATGCCATCCAAACTGGTAAACTGATGTATTTTGTGATTTTGCAATACTAAATTACATATTAACTACTTCCTTAATTTTTCCAATCTTATTTCTAACAGCTGCATAATATTAATGTTCCAGCTTTTCATCAGCAACGTATGGCCACTGCTCACACTTGGAAAGTAGCTAAACTCAAAACTATAGTAGCCAAAGAAATATCTAAAGAGCAGTGAACTTTAAGCAGTGAAGTGGTAAAACTAAAGGGTTGTCACATCAGTTTTGAGCTGTCAGTGGTATGCTTTATCAATCTCCTGATCTGAGGAGAGATAATTATATAATGTCGTGCATCAGGTTTTATTGTGAAGAGCAAAATGAAACGGGGGAGAGTCTTGCTTCAGTGGAGTATTTCAGGAAGATAAAAGTCAGAACCAACCTCCTCTGTACTTTCCACAATGAGACAGACAGACAGACAGCTACAACATATTCTAATCTATAGGACAAATGAGGTTTTCACATTTGCAGATACATGTGGTATTAAGCCAAAGAAGCTTGACTGTGATGTGCTGCCTTTTGTATGGCAGTAATATTTATTTTATGAATTTTTATCACAGGTTTCCAGTCAACACACCAGAGAAAAACTCATTTAAAACGGAGAGGAGAGACACTCAGGATTGATCATGTCCTTCAAGCTTCCAAAGAGGCTGAGCAGCAAAAAGAAAAGTATGTGTTTTTTTATTATTCTGTTTTTCAGGTGTTGAGGCATCATAAAAACATTTTCATTTTCATTCATTTCATTCACAAGATATTGTAGATGTTTAAATGTCCCACACTTGTCCTTGAACCTTATCTTTATGATACAATTTTGAAAGAAGGCCCACAAGCGGAAATACATTGAAAAAAGTATGACTTTCTCATTTTTAGGCTTGTGGCAGTAGGGTATGATTTAGAGAGTTCATATCTTATGCAAGCTAAACATGGTTTGTCAAATTTGACTTTGCGTAGAAAGAAAAACCAACTCAAAATGACAACTGATTCATTCATGTGTTTTTACCCTCTTTTGATTATCAGGTGTGCAGTTCTGCAGACAAATTAGTGGCACCTTGTAAAAACACTGCTACAGCAACCCAGGCCAACCTAGACTGTTATCCCTAAACATGTGCCTGTGATTCCCCTAAAGCTCAGCTAATCCAAATATATTTACATTCTACTGAAATCAATGCTTTGGCTTATACTAAATGTGTGAATAACAGTCATGAAACCAAATAATTTGGTTAGCTGTCAAATTCAATGTAGGGAGGTCTGTTCATGCCATTAAGGAAGGCAGAAATGGATTTTGGCGTGTTTGGGTCTCCTGTGATTGCCCTGGCTTTGGAAACAATGAGATAAAATCTGCAGGCCAGAAGGGAAGTGCTTGGATAAAAGCACAGCATCGCTGAATGTTTTAATGTGTTAACTTGTTAATGATAATTGGGTTGGTGGCAGCAAGTGTAAATTATGATGTTAATGGAACCACGGGATGGTCTGTTTAGGGGGGACACTGCTGTTTTGTCAGCTGAGACCCTGAGCCAAAATGTAATGGCTAGTTAGCTAAAGGGACAATGTGCAATGAGTTCATAAAATGTTAATAAAAAACTGTTAATGCTCTCTGTTAAATATATACATATAACACCAGTTTATATGTAACATTAACAGAATTAATAGGACAAGTATTGACAGTTTGATCAGGAGTAAAAAAGTATCCTGTTACTTTTGAAATACTTTTGAAGTCTTTGAAAAAATATAATACACAAACAATCTATATGCTATGGAAGTAAAATGTAACAAAATCAAAACCAACTTTGATTTGTACAAAGAATTCCTGTAATTGAATAATCATTTGTTTGCACATATACTTTGCTTGAGGACTTTCCAAAGTATAAATAGAAGGGTTAACCATTTTTAGCCAAATTAAAGAAATGTTCAATAAAATTATTAATTAATAAATAAATATGAATAGAATTGTATTTTGTACTTAACTGAAAACATTTTTAAAAATGTAGCTAACCTACAACCTAAAAGATTGACTTATTTTTTCAAACCAGAACCTCCAAAGGAGAATGCCCAGACAGAGATTCTAAATAAGCTGGGTCTGGCGGGCTGTTGGACTACACCACTGGATCCAGCATCTATGCTTGATATCAGCACTTGGACTCTAGAGAACCAAGCTCCTCTTGAGCCCAAGGATCTACCAAATGCTTTCCTCCAACGCCTTTGGCTGCTTAGCCAAGATGCCCGGAGTCCTTGCTGCAAACCTCTGCATGATGTTCTGAACAATACCAACGAATCACCCGAGGAGATGTTAAATGGTTTTGGAGGAAAAAAACAGTGTGCCATCAACCCCCTTGATCTAGTTACAGCTATCTTTATGTCTGCCAACACTTTCCTTCAGCAGGAAATGACTGTGCGCATGGTGCAATGTCAGTTTGCTGTGCCCCTGGTCCTTCCGAACATAAATCCAGAAGAACCCAGTTGCTTCCTTCTTTGGCCTTTGAGAGGTGCTGTGAGCCAATGGAGGTCTCACTTTCCAGATACAAACGGGAAGGTCCATGAGGGGGATTTGGCAAGTACATACATGCCAATGGTTTCTTGTATGAAGCTTGGTCACTGTGGGATCTCCAAGTCAAAGGTGCTAAACAATGTTATAAGTGGGCTCAGATCTCCCAGGGAAACATTTCTCCACAGGGGGATGGATGGAGGACAGCTGCCCCGAAGACTCTCCAATGGCCTGGTAGAGATTGGATGGTATCTACCCACTGGAGACACTGCCAGAGATATTTTCCCTGTTCCTGTGGCCATCTCTAACCTACGTGGTGATGCCAATTCAAATGACAAAAACCTCAGCCTTCTATGCCAAGCATCTTCAGCGGTGGTTGTTTTCTGCGGGAATCTTAGGGAGAAAGAAAAACAACTTCTTGCTTCCTGCAAAAATATGGCAAGCAATCTCATTCTGATTGACGTATCAGACAATGAGAAAAATGAAAACAAAGTTGTGGGGTTTGTTGATCAGAACCTTGAAGAAGACATGGGGCTTCCCCGGGGATATGTGCTGCAAGGTAGAGCTTTGAGCGAGGAGCAACTGGCTAATATGCTGTACAACACCCTGAAAGATCTTTTACCAGATAAACTGAAACCTGTTACACTTGAGGGAGCAGCAAAATTAGCAGAAGAGCTAGACCTTAATGTGGATGAGGGGGCAGTCTGTAAAAAGGCAATGGCCACAGTGGAGGAAGTATTGAAAGGTTTAGACAAGGGCTCTGCTCAATATAGGGAGACACAGCTTCCTTTGCAGGGGCCTTTGTGGAGGAAACTGTCAGAAATAGAAAAGGAGGAAAAAAAACAGAGAAAAGAAGGAAAAGAAATTGACCCTAAACTGCAAAACGAAAAGAAAGACATCTTGGTAGAGTTGCGCAGCTACAAAATGACCCCAGCAATGAAGATTTTCACCGATGCCCTTTGCACAACAGATAAAGTGGAGAGGACTTGTTTCCTAAATTGGATGAAGCTGAAGCTGATGCAAATGGAAAAACAAAACCATCCACAGGATCTATTCACAAACCTGCAGACAGAAAAGAAAGATGGCATGCCTGAACATTTTGATGAGCTCAGAAATGGAGCCAATGAGGACCTAGAGGACAGTGATAGTTTCTGCACAGATTCATCATTTGAAGAGGAAAATACTGAAGAACAGCCTGTAAATACTGAACTGCAAGAATTAGTTGATGTTTTGCAGAAGTCTGCAGAAAAGACAGTAGAACAACAAATATGGCTAGATGTTTCCTTTGAGCATCAGGTAGCCTCATGTTCACAGCCTTTGGATCCTGATTTGTCCTCACTGGGACTTGAGCACTTTTTGCGTGAGATGGGCCTAATTTTTGAGCTAACACACATCACCCCCGGCAGTGGGAGCCAAAATGTGTTGCGTCTCCCTAGCTTAGCTACAGACCTTCTTCTCTATGGGATTCCACTTGAACTAATGGATGGTGATGCTTCAAATATCCCCATCCACTGGCTGGGTTGTGTCTTTGCAGAGCTCAAACGTCGCCTACCCCAAGAACAGTGCAGGACCAGAGTGCTGACAAATCTTGGAGAACATTATGCAAGGAATGCTGAGGTTCTTTCAGCATTGTTTGGGGTGAAATTTCCTGAAGGAAGGAAAAGATCCACTAGAGGGTTGTACATGGTCGCCCTGTGTCTCCCTGATAACCTTAGAAACAACATGGAGTGTGATTTTCTGTTGATAATTGATGTAGAAGGTCTCTGCTCAATGTCTCCAGACAACAAAAGAAATACGCTGATCCATGACAATGAGATGGCCACTGTTGCAACAGGATTGAGTGATGTTTTAATGCAGAACATCTCTTCACATGCAGGTAGTGAGTTTGAAACTAACTTAACTGTCATAGTTAATGCTCTCCTACGCATTAAAGAATGTGGCTCCATCCCCATTTGCCAACTTCTGACCCAGGATGAAGGAATATATAGCCTATTACAAGTCTCACAGTTGAAGCGTGTATATGAGATGCTTCAGACTGAGAGTGGTGACAGAGGAACTAACAATTCTGATAACCATAATACAAACACCACAAGCTGTATCACCAGTGTCAGAGGACTTTGGTACAATATGTCCTTCTCTGAACCAATTGACACACAGTATAGTAAGACTGTGTTAAAGCTTAAACAAAACCTGTTCGGGGCTCTGGAGAAGTGTGCGGCTAAGTCCCAAGCCACAGGCCTGCCTGAATTCATGAGCCGTTTGTGTGCTGTATGGGATGCAGTGAGAGCAGAATCATTCTCCGTTGGTCTGCGAAATACTGACATAGCTTTAGCATTCTCTTTATTGTGCACAGAGCTATCCCAGTGGAAGAATGGTTTCCTGGAACACATGGAAAGTTGGCTTAAGGGGGCAGCAAAGAAAATTCTGGACACAAAGGTGAAGACTTTAAATGCTGGAATCCAAAGTGACCTTCTGAGTGAGTTGACAAATGAAGCCAGAGAGGAAATCAAAACAGAGGTGGACAAAATCAGGTCAAAAGCAGAGGCCTATTTGATGAAAGACGACCTTCATAAAATGAACATGATCAAGCCAATCCTAATGAGCAATATCGATGACCTCCAGGAGCGAGTAACTGAAGAGACAAAACAAAGGTTGGAGACAATCAACGAAAGCCATTGTTCTTCCACACAGTTGAACAAATTTGAGGCACTTCTGGAAAAAGAACTGGAATCCAAGCTACATGCACTGGTAGAGAATAGCATGTCAACTAAAGTTCTCCTTCAAGATACAGAGCTAGAAGAGGAGTTTGAAGATGTGTGGAGTAAGACATTATCCAAGTTTGACTTCAGGCCTTCAGAAACAGAAGATATTACTGCAAGAGTGACCAATATTCTGAAAGAGAATCTAATCAGCCGTGGGCTCCAGAAACACGTGAAAAAACTTGAAGTCATCGGCCAAAACCAGACATCTAGCTTCCAAGTTTATGACGAGCACTTTGGATACCGCAGCAGATTAAAGCACATGTTCGAAGACAACAACAAACTACAAAGGATAGAAGCTCAACAGGTAGCAAGTAGTATCATAGATGAATACAATCAGTTTGTAGCAGATAAATCTAGCTCACCAGCAAGTTTCTCTGACAGCTACATTATAGAACTGTTAGAAAATGTTGAAAAATCTTTAAAGGAAAGATCTATGGAAATCAGATCAGTTTTTGAAGTTGATCTGAAGGTTTATCTCTGTGGCGCTGCATGCCAAGACTTCCAAAAACTACATGACCGATATGCCAAGGACATAGAGCTTTTGACATGCATCACTGCAAACAGCGGTATATACTTGGCTGCATTTATCTACCGGTTTAGGAAGAGAGACCAGTGCCAGAGGGTGGCTCATGCATTCACGTCTATGATTGTCAAACCTATAGTCTTGGAATACATCTATAGACCACTGGGGATGCTAATTGTAGATGAGATCCAAGGTAAAGCCCAGCAGTATCAGTCCCAACGTGCCTTCCACCTAAGCATGCTGGAAGAGCTGATCAAGGAAGACAGCTTTGAAAGCTTCCTGGAATATTTGCTTTTCTATGACAACTTCAGACAGAGGAAGATTCAGGAGACAGTGGTGGCTCACCTTTCTGAATCAAACAACTTGGAAAAATGGAAGCAACAGAGACTTGGAGAAATTGTAGGAAAGATTGCGTCAGCAGTGAGCCAAACAGCAGATGGTACCAATGGAGTGCTGAGTGATACAAAGCCGTTGTTGGAGAGAGTTTTCCTTACTCTAAGTAAAGATGGAGATGTGGATGTCACCATGGCCTCTCTGGAAGGACCTCTCTTCAGTATCACCACAGAATGGGGTCGCTTTGTCAAACATCTAATGGAGTTACTGGCTGCATTGCGGTTGGACCTAGCCCAGGAGATTTCCCAAAGTGTGGATATCACCCAACTTCTTCAGTGCCTTCCAATTCAGCCCAAGGACTACCTCTTCAACAGATTGAGAGTCTGTGACAAGCAATGTCCTCTCTGCAGAGCCCCCTGTGAGCTGGAGGAGGTGGGGCATGAGGTTCACAAGGCTCTGCTTCATAGGCCTAAAGGCATGTTACCCAATGACTCTCTGTCTTGTATCAGTTTCCCTGAAAGCATGACAGAGGACAACTCAGGTCAGAGCAGGGACACACACATGTCTGTGGCATGCAGGGACCTCCATTCCTTCTACCCAGACTGGAGCGTCTCCCCTGAGGACCCAAACAGCCAGATGTCCAATGCTTACTGGAGGTATTGTGTGCTTTATTAAGGCTTAAATATCATATCATTATAATTTGTTGAATGTTTATTTAATATATAATCTGTATGCAAATATTCCTGAATGTAGCAAATTGTTCTTTAATTTACAGGTATGTGTTGGTGAGGTTCAATGAGAAGTTTGCAAAGGAATACAAGCAGGAGCCAGCAAAGATTCCTGTGGAGTGGAAAAATATCACTGAGGAGGAGGCATTGTGCTGTCTGAAGGAGGCCTTCCTCACTGGACAGTGCTGATAAAATGCATTACATTTCTTTGATCAAGTTTAGGTTTAGAAGTATTTTAAAATGATCAAGGATGTTGATGATGACCGTAATAATGGACAGAAAGTTAGTCAAATTTAACATTTATTTAAAACACTGATAATGATGACTAATTTGTTTTTGTTATTTGCCTTATCTGTAATTTATGTAATAAGATACCGTCCTTTCAGTGAAATGTTTTTAAGATATATTGTAAGTGTTAAGGTATTACCATGCATTCAAAACCAACCAATAACAAATATGTGATATTAAAATGTAAATAATTTGCCTTACACTTTTGTCATTTAAAAAGTAATATAAATGTATTGGGATTTAGAGATGAGCAAAAAATGGCAAATTCATCACAATCAATACATCAGAAGTCTTATGTCAAAATGTCTCATCTTTTTCTCAACAAACTAAATCTATCTACTTGTTCTGTTTATAAATTAGTAACTGCAGGTGTGTGGTTATACCTATAACTACACCTATAACTATACTAGAGCATGTGGAATTAGCTCAGCGCTGAGATGTAAGAACAGAGTTCATTAGTTTTAAACATCCATACACCAAACTTGACCTGCTGTACCTGTACTATCTACTGTACCAATCTATTGCAATGCATGTTTTTTTGCATGAGTAACATTACTAAACAAATTAAACTGTTACTTGATCTGTCACATGTGTAACTGCAAAAGAAATATAAACACATGCATATTCTGCCCTTTTGTAATATATTTATATAGGCCTACAGTAAAAGACAATGACAGTGACAGTAACTAGACAGATCCCTTCAGACAGGTCACAGGCTCACAGCAAAGGTCACCTTTGGTCTTTAGCTTGGAATCTGTACAACCATGTGACCATAAAGATCTCAGGTTATATGTGAAGGCTTGTGATAGTTTAAAAGCTCAATAATAAGTTAAAAACTTGGTTATATTTTAAAAATGCATTCTTAAGTGTGCAGGATGTGGTTGTATTTTGTTGGTCACAAAGCCTGGCACAAGACATTTAAACAATCTGCAGCACTTCTTGGGTCGCCCTAGAGGACCTGGGAGTGTCAAAGCTTGTTTCATTAGTAATTATTTTAAATGCCCTCCACTTCTCCTCTGCAGTTTGCAATAAGGGGCATTGTATTTTATGTAAAAGGTCAGAGGATGTCTACATGCCACACTCGTTGCATAAACTACAAGTTTCATATATTCTGAGCTGCAGCCTACTTCCTCCACTTCTTTGATGTCAAAATAGCTTTATCCTTTATGAATCCAAGCACTTATTTAGTTTAATCATCCTCTTGTTTAATTAAATCTGCTAGAGACGACAGTGGGTGTACCGTTATGCCATGGTCATCATCATTAAATTAACATTATATCACATTTTACTACAGTATGTGCTGAAAAACATGAGGTATCAGAATCAACTCTGAGTGGATGAGTAAATACTGTACCTGGTAGATTAAGCCCACTGTTTTATATGTGTCCTAGTCAAACTCGGAAGAAGCCAAGAAAAGAAAAACAGGGATTAAGCTTTTCTAATAGGTATATCATACTTTATCTACCATGGCCCATAAAGATAAATAACTGACAACAGGCTCTCGTGTACACTAGAGTTGAATAACGGAAATTGAGGTTGCAGCATTTACTATGAATTACTCACCAAATTTACAGGAATCCTGAAGGAAATTAGATTTTAAAAGATGTGTGTGTGTGTGTGTGTGTGTGTGTGTGTGTGTGTGTGTGTTATATGTACTGAAAGCAGCAAATTTGACAGGGCAAAGATATTTTTATTTTCAAATGGGAAATGGTTGTCACTTTGACTTGCAGTCAGCAATGTTTCAGGCATAAATGTTTGCAGGTAGGAGGAGGGAGAAGAGGAAAAAGGAGCAAACATCACCATGACACACAGGTGCACGTCTTTATCTATCCAGTAAATAATTATATTTATGCATTTCTGGCAGCTCCCTTCACTCATTTTACTACTTTATTGACTAACATAAGTGGACACAATAGGTACGTGCACATAGATAATAGAAGTGGCACTGAGTGTACACTATGGACCACAAAGCAACTTATCTTTCTCTAATCTGTAATTTGTTTGCAGCATGACAGTCTGCAGTGACGTGCATGGAAAATTAATCACAAAGACAAAGGGAAGAGAAATCTTCATAGATGTACCATTTGCATTGATGGTTTTTTTACATTTAACAACACACTAAAATGTTTACTAAATAATTAAAGATTATTGCTGTAGAATTTCATTTTAAGCTATACAGGCTAGGATTATCAGTGCCTCCTCTAGAGCCCTGCTTGTGAATGATATTGGATCTGTGCTGCCCTATTTGTCAATACTTCACACAGATTTGAGGTAGAACTGAAGTACAGCAGTCTGTCACTCTGACACCTCAAATTGGTTCAAAAGCAACATCAATATCAGGTCCAATTTCTTTGAAGGTGTTCAGAAGCTCTGACAGATTTTCACCCCCCAAATCGGTCGTAAATAGCCAGCCAACAACTTTCCCCACAAGCTGCCTGTGATACACAGCTTTAACCTTTTTAGTCTGGCAAGTGGGAGTGAACAGACTGACTGATTACACAACAGTGACTACCAACCTCAGAATAGCAAGATGTAAGTACCTGTCCGTTGATTTTCATTCCAAACTGAAATTAATGGGAACCAACAGTTGCTTAATAGAAAGGAAAAAAACTCATTCAAAAAGATATTTTCATTGCACACTGACAGCACCAATGCACAGTATACACCGTTAGTAACGGGGCAAAATATACAGTTTATAAACACTTTTATGTTTCTGTAAATTTTAACATAATATAATGCAATTGTTTTAATAAGAAACAAACCAATAGACAGTGCAACTTGTGGCAGTGTGAGTCACCAGTCTCTGTAGAATACAGGTGAGGGAGTAGCGTTTCTCCAAATAGATTTATTTTTTAATCTTCAGAGATCTATCTACTCCAACTGTTATACAGCCTATGTGTCTAAAATTTACACATACCACAATTTCTAGCAGCAAGGCACAAGCTTAAAAGGTCAAGACCGATGTATAAAATATCTGCAATGTCAGAGTAGTTTATATTAAAAAATGATATTGAAAACTTGTAGTGTCTGCTATGCCAGTGTTTCACAAGGCATTAACAGCTCCCTTCAACATGGCCAATCTGATAATGCAGTGGTTCCCAGCCTTTTTTGTCCAATGTACCCAGCCCCCCCCCCACCCCCCCACACAGCCTTATCAGATGGGCCTATGTACCCCTTTATCATACTCCTTTGATAGAAGGGATGGCTTTATAGTGTTATAGTTCAGTGGCATTTCTTACACAATACAATATGTGGATATATATTATCAAATCATAATTTCTATTGTTTTCAAATTAGTTGAGCTTCACAAATGTTCCATCTACCCCCTGGTAACTGCAAATGTAGTCCTTGGTTGGTAATCACTGTGATAAGGTATTACTTTTAGCTGGGGCCATTTGCCCTGTAAATCACAGATCTCACAGATCACTGGCATACCAGACAAGGACAAACAGCAGCAAACAGTGCCTGAGCTAACAGATGCATTTGAAACCACAATAGTTCTCAAACACAATCTAACTATGCTCTGCTCATGTTGTCTGACAGGTCACCGCTCATTCTGTACCTGGCTGGGTCCAGCATTGACTTGTTGGACAATATTTAGCAGCCGGCAGCATCATTAATTTATGGTCCATAAGCTAACAGTAACCATAATGAAGGGCAAACATTTCCAATTGGCACAGTCAAACAACATCTGGGCACATCAAAGGTTATCTGTGATTTGGCTGACAATTATTCACAAACATATGTATCTTAGTCACAATACACTGAGAATGTGTACGTCATGAAAGTTGGTAATGGGGCATGGAGGAAAATTCTTATGTCTTAAAATAAGTCTGTGAAACTGTTATTGGTGGAAGTGCTTGGTCCACTGTGTTGACTGCTTTTGAAACATTTACCAGGATATACCTACAGTAATAGTTACACAACTTGAAAACTGTGAGCTTTGTTACTGACAGGGGAGCTACTGAAGGTATGTCTTCTAACTAGACAGAATATGCAATTTATTTTGAGTAAAGCGATATAGATTTTGTTTTGGCTGTAAGACACTGTGTATGTACTGCTCTGCTGCAATATCGTCTGTTATGCTTACCATAAAAAGCCAGAATGTACATGGAGCATCCATTTCGAGTCATCCTTGTGGTTTTTCTAAGGACAAAAAAACAGATATGAGAAATTTTAAAATGTCTTTTAGAAGACGAGTAAAGACAGGCAAGCTATGGATTTTCACATCACTGGGTTGTTTTATGTTTAGGGTGGCATCCAAGCATTGAATTAAAATAAATTGAACCAGAATATTGCTAACTTGTAACTATATGCTGTAGGATAACTCTTTCTCTCCTTTCTCTGTCTATACAAACACTTTTTGTGCCTCATGCATACTTATGCTGTCTTATCACCACCAAGTACTAAAATCAATAGGATGATCCTCTGGTTCTACTCTACATTAAAAAGCATCACCCCCCAGCTTTCACTCCAACCACTAATCCTCTTAATATGGTCACCTCAGCTCCCTCTCTCTCTCTCTGCCGCATCACCTTCCTCGCTTGAATCTCTATAGCGTTTCCTTCCTGGAGGGTGGCACGCGCACATTCAGACACATGGAGGTCAGAGACGAGATGGGATGAGAAGCAAAGCTAATCTGCCACGACTGTTGCTTAAGGTGTCCTTAAGGGCCACTACATCAAAATTGGACAGACTGTGACATTTAGCGAGACATACATGCTGCGCTGCTACGCCCTGAAAACATGAGAGTTCAGTGGTAATCAAAATCAAAATTTCTACATTCCATGCTGTGAAATAACCTGGTTTTGTGACATAACTGTAAATGTAAAAACTTGAATTTCAGAAGTGCAACAATGGAAATCACATTTTCTCTCTTCCATTTATTACTACATTATTCTTCTACTCCAAAATATTTCTTTTCACACACACACACACACACACACACACACACACACACAATAAATAAATATACCTCTACATGAAACACGCAGTACTTTCAAAGATCAGTCAGTTACACAGATAGCTGTGACACACTGATTACAAGGTAAATAAATGAATACTTGCTCGAATGCTAAAACTTTACTAATGCATGAGTGAAGATCACAAAACAACCCTGTAATTATTATTCCATCAAAGGGGCCAGACATTAGTTTAGAACATAATGTATAAACCGAGATATATCAAATATATAACATTAAGGGGTTGGCAAAGACAAATAGCTGGTTGAGTGATAGTGTTTGACATTTGTTGCTTGTCATACAACCAAACCTGCATTTATCTACTTTTGATGTTTATTTTTTCAAGTCATCTTCAAGACCTGCAGCTGAATTCCTCTGCCTTTTCAGTCCCCTTATCTTTGCAAGCTTTCCACAGTGGTAAGAAAAAGCCAATCAAACATTCAGTTTTCTTTCAGGCTCCTGCACAAAGGCCAGCCGCGCAGAATTTCTATGAAATATAGCAATCCATATCTACTGCTTTCCTCTGTCTGTGCCTTTTTAGAGCCCTAGCTTTGCCAGGATAGTGTGTTCTGTTGAATGGTCTATTGAATTCGCCCAATTGATGTGGTGTGAAATGGCTGGAAAGAACCTGTGGAGCTGATTTCAAGTGTCAGATCCTCATCACACGTTCAACAATAGTGTTAAGGAGCAGCCTTTACCAGAGAGAGAGGCAGAGAGATGAAGGAGTAGCTGAGAGGAGGGGAAACAATCTGAACATTATTTAATGCTGCCTTCATTGTAGCTGCTGTCGATGTGTCAGGAGGGGTTCTTCTGAGAGGGCAGTAGGAAGATAAACTGGTAGAGACGTGACAGCGCATGACATTACAAGCGCTGCTTGGTGCAGACACAAACTGTGCTAGTGGATGTTGTATTTAGGACTTATTTTACGATAGAAGATAATTAGACATATATTTATTATTAATTGGTAAATAATTCAGAGGCACTCAGGTATGCATCTGCAATTTACTTCATCTTTTTTGATGGAATAAATTGACATTTTCCTCTTCCTCCTCCCCCAAAGACAAAGATGGTTCTACAATAATTTTATGGTAAATAGTAAAGTATGACATGAATTTTGGTTTTAAATAGTTTTTTTTCTCTTTTTGGTATTTAAAACTATTTTAACCCCCTCATCAATAGATTTAATCTCAGGACTATTTAGCGTTAGCCTGATCATAAATCCGTGTATGCTGGGAACAAAAAGAAAAGAAAATACATACATTCTTTTTTTTTAGAATGTAATAGTTTGTCATTTCCCTTCACCTGTTCTCACATAGAAATGCAGGATAACTATGTATAGTACTGTAATTACATAAAGTTTGTCAATCAAACAGTTTGTATGTTTACATTCAGTCTGACTAGTGCTATTTGTGTGAATGTCTGCTTTGTGCAAGGCAGACAACTAGAAGGGAAGCGGGAAGTGCGAGAGCAGTTCAAGACAGCGAACTTTGCTGTCCTCACTGCCACCCTTACACAATAGCTAATCGAGCATCCAATTAACCGACGTAAACCCACGGTTATTGGGGGAATCAAGTTACTGTGTGTGTATTTAAACTCTTCAATTAAGCTATTATAAAAATGTGGTTATGCACAGTAATCAGAGTAATCATAAGGATTAACGTTGCTTGAAATGCAACCATTCATACAGCTGTGCTGTGTGTGTTTAGACTGGCACTAACTTTGACAGCTGGCTTCGTTAATTAGCTTATTAACTTAGCAGATAAGCGAACATGAAAGCAGAAATAAGCAGCAAGCAACATGGCATCTTAAACATATATATATACAACGCAATAAAAAGTCTTGACATACCTGAATAATACGTTCAAATATAGCGATGGACCACTAACGCACGCGCACGACTGGGGTACCCAATACGCATTTGGCACGTCGAGTTCGGAACGCAAACAAACATCCTATAGGATCCTATACGAGATAGGAAATAGGATTTAAAAAATGCAATCGTCAAATCGTCTCCATTTTCACTCGGGCAGCTCAACAACCCCCCCAAAGAGCAAATAACAGGTTGCTGCACAGTCTTGACATGTTGTGAGGGACACGTGCAAAACTGTGTGTGCTTCTGTGTGTGAGTGTATATAGCAGCCTACGTGTGAAGTGTTTGAATGTGTTTGGATGCAGACAAAATAACGGGAAATAGGTGGGAGGGGGCAGAGTTTATGAGGATTTGAAGGAGATAGGTGATATGGGTCCCTTTTCTCCCTCTCTTCCTCTGTCATTCTCACTCAGTGCTGAGTGAGACAACACAGTCTCCCTTCCTGACTCCTCATATCACTGTGAGCTGCTACAAGCTGCAGGAAAGCATTCCCAACAAGAGACTTAAGATCTGTAACAACAAAAAAAAGGCGACAAAGAAAATAAGCTCATTTGCTGAGCTGAAGAGACACCACATAGGGATTTTCTCAGTATCTCCAATTTTAAGCATCTGCACAGGTAAGATACTCAATTTCTATTCACTGATTCACTGCATACATTGACATTTACAGGCATGCATCCACACAAGTGAGGATGCACAGCGTCAATATTTTTCCACAAATGTTTGTTCCATACACTTGTTTTCATTGCTTATAATTAAGAAGTGCATTTTAAGTGAAATTTGCATAATTGTCTAATTAGAAGTTTTATCTATTTTAGGTTGCTGATTCACAAGGATCATTTTATACAAGCAACATTTTGTAATCAACACACAGGGGCTGGACAACATAACGTAACACTTATGTACATGAATGCTTAAATAATAAATGCAAAGTGGGCAAAATTGTAACAAATGTCAATTAGCAGCATTTGTCGGCTTTGAAGGAGGTCTGGTAATCAGCACTTTAATATAAGAGAAACAATGATTTTTCTATCAATAAGTTATATTAAATATTTGACAAACAGCAGTTATACATTGAAGCTGACACTAACATGGACTGGACATACATAGATCAGTATGTCCCAGGTGTTGAATATATTTGGGCAGCACACCCACAACGATTTACACCCACTCCCCAAATGTTTTCTAAATCTGTGACATGCAGCAGAACATGAGGCAACAATTTTGCAAGCTAATTCCTATTGTGTTTTGATTATTGTTAAAACAGTAAAATAAAATGTTGTTGCATGAATGTCAGTGTAATTTTTTCAAAAACAAAATGCTTTTGGAATCATGTTTTTGTATGTCTTTGCCCATTTACTAAAAGACGTCATTTAAATCCCCAAAAATGAGACTCTGGCACTCTGTGGCACTAAGCATCTGAGCCCCTCCTGTCCGCATAAATTAATCCATAAGGGAGAGTAGCACTGCCAGAATTATAGAGTTTAAAGCTGAACAGCACTTCATTTATAAGCTCTCTTGTTAGAAAATCACACCCTGCAGACAAACACAAACACATGAGGGAAAAAGATAAAATGGAATAAGCTTCTTGCATCAAAATAAAAATGAAATCTAGTCTGGCTATCGATATATGGTATTCTTTTCCCATCTGCAATGTAACGTATGAATGCACCCTTCAGCGACAGCAACAACAAAGAAGTTCTTGACTGGTAGGAAACACTTTGGGAGCTGATAAATTCTGCTAACTGGGATTCGACCTAACACAGCTAACCTTAAAACCTGTGTGTTGATTTTTCTTTTCCCTGCTTGTGTCCATATGCACTGGTGGACTGACTGGTGTCCCAAAGTTAAAAATAGTTGCGTAAGTGCCCCTATGGATACCCCTATGATAGATAGGGGTATCCAATGTGTAAGACCATGCAATAATGTGCTCTCTAGGGTGCCCTTCCAGTGGAGACAGCTTGATGAAGTGCACTAATGGGTGCTCTTCCAATGGAGACACACCATAAAGTGCCATATACTGCACTGCATACAAACAGCCTGAGTCAGCCACTGTCCAAATGTGTACGTCTTAAATTGTGATTGTCCCTTGGTAGAGTCAATGCTATTAGAGAGGCTTTGACCTCCCTTAATAAAAGGGTCAGCAGGAGATAATAACATTTAGCCAGCAGTTGCTTGTTAGCCCTGCAGACTAGGAAAGACATTCAGTGTACCGACTTTAAAATACCTAAAAGCACCCAGTATCTGGTTCAGACCTTCATACTGCAATTCACAGAAAACATGTGTGTTGTACTGTAGAGTGACAAAAATGTATATTCCAAAGTTAAAGAGAGCACAAACTATGTTTTATTCTGTCTGCCAGCCACTTAGGTATCTGCGCTAAAACCATCACACATTTTGTGTGGTAATAATGCAGAGTCAAAAGGGATCAGGCTTCCGGCATTCCCAATTCAAATAATGAGGTAGGCTACACCATTAATCCATCTCATCGGAATTGCATATGGTCAACTTTGACCTCATTCGTGTTTCATGTTTGTCCAGCCTCTGCCTCCAGCTGTCTTTGAATGCCTCAGCAGCCTCAGAATGATAGAAATGCAAAATGTATACAAAGTGCTCGGGTTAGGAAATGTCAGGGGAGTCAAAGAGAGCAAAGAAAAAGTGGAAAGACGGGAAAAGAGAGCAGAGACAAAAGGCTGAGAGACTCATCAGGAGTCCTCCTTCCTGTTTTGCATTTTGAGGGTTCTCAATTCTCATCACGCCTCACAAATTAGCTGCTGTGTCTGGATGGTTTCCACAAAGGCCATGGCAACAGCGTTACTAGGCAAGGGTGGGTTTCTTACAAGCTGTCATATAATATAGATGGCATGAGACCAGATGGGATCGGAAAAACCTGCTGTTGATTATTGACACGTGCATAACAAATTAGAAATCAAAGACACAATGCAGTCTGCCACTGAGCGACGTTAGCTCTAAAGTGGAAAGTGCTGCTCCGCAAGTAATGGTTACCAACAGGTTTTGTATTGGACATGGAATATTTTTTATTTAACATGTCCTTCAAACTGATTGCGCTGATGTGCTTCACATATTGAATCACTGGAGTGGATCCATCTGCTAAAGATTTTATCAACTCTCTGAATCATTTATTCACACAGTGATGTGATGGAAAAACTCTGGACTGTCACCAAGTTTCTCAAGCCAAACCTTTTTCAGACATTGTTTATCGTGATTTATAGTTGTGCATTAAACAACCTCAGCGATAGTTTCAGTTTTCACAAACTCTGCAGCAGCTTCTCAGTGGGCTTAAACGCAGCCTAATTGGGATCATAACCCTGATTTTAGAAAATAATGAAGCTCACTGGATTGTCAGACATGTTTCCATTTCACTGATAAAAATCAGATGCACAAATGATTTTTTTAAACTTAAGTTTATGCACAGTGGAAACAGGTAAAGTTGGTACAACCTGACCCTTTAACTGCCTAACATGTTGGTCTAAAATTTCCCACTGGGTTTCAGTTGGATTGAGCTGGGACCAGAGGCATAAAACTGTGTGGATTAGAGCTGCAGTGATTAATCGATTCATCTGCTCTTATTTGTCATGTATGACGGTAAATGAAGAGTCTTCTGGTTTTCTGGGGTTTTGTACTGTTAGTTGGACAAAAGAAGCTTTTTGAAGACGTCACTTTGGGCTCTGAGTAATTGTGACATTTTTCTAATTTATTTGACATTTTATAGACTAAAAGATTAATCCATAATAAAAGTTATCGTTAGTTGCAGCCCTAGTGTGGATTCACGACTAAAAACAGTGCGGGCCTAGCAAAACAGTAATACCCATACACATTTTTTAAAATCAGATTTGTAAAGCCGCATGTATGCTCTGATTAAGTTTTATAAATCGCAGTCATTGTGGAACTGAACGCTCATGCATGAGCCCTACTTCCACTCCTACAGTTGCATATCGATACTTCTGCCTGCTCTACCTCTCATTAGACCTGTCTTTGAGAAGAACAGCAAAGTAGCAGTGCAATTTCACCCGCAAGGGTCTCCAACAAGAGAATAACCGTCATTACATGCAACTATTACACTCGGCTGTGCCTATTTATAGTGCCCACACATTACATGTGATTCATCACGTGTCTCTAAACCATCATCGCACAATATCTCATCATTATTAAACGTGCTTTACAGTTAGGGATGGGTATCGAGAACTGCTGCTAAATTGGTTCCTGACAGTCAGTACCAAAATATTGATAAGCTCCTGGACAAATGGTAACATAAATCGCTAACTGTTAGTGTGGTGGAAAAACTGCCTATGCTCTCTCAGTTGAACAAAAGACACATGAAACACTTACAGGTCATTGATAAAGACATATATTGTACAATAGGAGGCAATCAGAAATCATCAGCTTTCTCAAAGAGAAGATACAAGAATAATGTAATTTATAGTATGCTGGAGACCAAAAAAACTATTTTCTGTTGTCAGTGTTACATTGTTCGATAGGTTTAAACCTATAGGAACTTTAAAAACACCCTTAGCGCACATAGTATCACCATAGCGCTAACCTTTTGACCTCACGTGGAGTCACATTGCTTTCATATAAACACATGAAGACAAAACTGGTTGAAGGTTCATGACAAGAGACAAGAATAAAACATTTATTAACTATACTATTAACTATACCATCTATTAAGTATACCACCAAATGATTATGAATAGATGATTAATTGTGAATAAATCATAAGTAATGAGCTCACATCTAAGTGTACTTTCAGTAAAGATCAAGAGTAAAGTGTCAGTCTACAGAGGCCTCCCTCCTATCTCTACCTCATGACCCTTCCCCCTGGTGGTGGGGTAAAAAGGGCACCCTTTCTCTTCTCTCACAGCTCTCTACCACCTACCTCTGCGTTCAGGCTTCCATCACCACCATACATTTGTGGCAATTGCTCCTCATTCATATACTGGAAACACAAGAAACTATTGAATTTGATGTGCAAAAAAAAGTGTTCAAACTTTTCACATCTGTTCATGTTGTGTCTTTTCACCAAATGATGGAGACTAGTATCAATAAGAGTATCGAAAAGTATCTGTATCAGTAAGCAGTATCAGTATCGGTGTCGGTGTCAATAATATTCTTATCAGTTCAACTTCAGCTGTCTTACATCACCAACAGCAGGTCAGAGTTTTGCAGTGTAATATCCAGTGGTTTAACAAAGCAGTTCCTGGTCCAGATGCAAGATGGTCAAATCTTGCCCATCTCAATCAGACATAACATGAAGTAATGTCAGAAACAAATGAAAAAAAGTGAAAGCATGCAGCTTTGAAAAAGGACCAGCAACAGCTAAATACACTGCACAGTTGATGTCTTAATGCCATTATTTCTAGGAGATCAGACTACAGGCCATGCTATAGAAGAGGAGTGGCAATAGCAAGACCAAGATGATAGACTACTTAACAAGATCTGGTCTCGGAGCACCGGATGAAAACATTAGTGATGGTGCACCTTGACACAGATATATAAATAAATATAATAAGACACTTTGACAAGTATGAAACAATATTACTGACAGCAGATGTAATTTGAATGTACTTATTGTTAATATGACTAATAATCAGCCCACGATTGTGTTTTGTGTTTATAAGACCTATGCACAAACATGAATAATGTCAACGTGCGGGTGCGCTGTCACCGATTATGTTTTCACCCGTGTCAAGGCGCGCCGCCACCAATAGGCTTATATTTTCATATTTCCACTGGTGTTGGATGGCGCGCTGGTGCTAGCATTAGCAGGTGTCTGCCCTTACTCAGTGGAACGACGAGTGCTTGCTATTTTGCTAAAAAAAAAAAATATCTTGCTAATTTTGCGTTCAATTTTCGCTTCTGAAACTCACTTCTGTGTTTGTAGTCCTTTGTTCATCGCTTATACTTACTTACTTACTTACTGTCTTGAAACTTTGCTAGCTAGCTAACACTTCTATGTGGATGTTGGTTCACAGTATGTTCAAATGCGACTGTAATAAAATCCGGAAACATACATAAACACTTAAGTCATATAGTTTCAAGCTGCATAGCAGCTATCAAGTCATCTATCGTATGTTTAACTGTCTCCAGGAGCGTTTGGTCAGGTACAGTGCAAAGACTTTCAAAACAAACAGTAAAAACAACAGTTTAAGTTAATACACTCACATTCGAATCACCAGCAATATTTATGACTCATAAATATTCGGGCTGCTGTTTCTGAATGTTACAGAGGAAAACAAAATAAAACAAACCATGTTGTGCGCCTCTGGATATCTCTTTATTCAAAACGCAGGAGGGAGGCTGACTCTGTTCATGCTGTTATTTAAAAGCTATGCCCCCCTGTGGCATGTCTGGCCCCCTGGACGACTTTGCACTCAATGTCCTCAGCAAATTTGTCTGGAACTGGGTATGTGGCTTTTAGTTATGTATACTGTAACAATAGGTGGATGAGTCTATGGATCAGATCTCCTTATTGAGGGCAGGAAAGATCACAAGCAGGGAGTGTGACATTTGCTCTTTTTAGCAAAAACGTGTTGCACTAAATCATAACACACTTTCCTGATATTTTCCATAAAGTATAAAACTATTCAAAAGGGTCTTCTCAGTGATACTTAACCCAAATACCACACATCACAAAGGTGGATGGAAAAGTCCAGAGTTTGCGAAATATTCTGCTTCAGTTTGAAGTATCACTTTATAATTCTGTGCCACCAAAGATCACATGGTTATCACCTACATTACAGTATGTTCTTCAAGCAGTAGGCAAATTCAGGACATCATAAATCTGAAAACACAGCAGGAAGAAATCTGTATGCAACAGATTAAATGTTTTGGGTTGATAGAGCAGTAGGGTTAGGGGTTGCGGGTTGTCCATGATGGAACATCTGTCAGTAAAGAGTTTGCTCCAAAACAGCCTTTCTGGGCTTACTTTTGAATAGGAAAGTCACTTTTAATATATAACTTAATATAACTTGCACTATCTTGGTAGACTTTTCAATCAATATGTGCTTTCAACTGTATTTCCACACAGACCTTTAAAAAGGGAAAGGAAACAAATCCTTTAGGCGAGAGCAAATCTATTTGGCCATCAGAATAAATTCTATATGGGAACCTGTGATCCGTAGATAAAGGTCAGAATTTTCTATCCAAAAGAAAGAAGTTGACATTAGCAAAAAAGATTCAGACATCAGAAAATCTTTTGAAAGGGAGCGATTTACTCAGAAGCACAATGGAGGCAGTTTGGTGTTTTCAGTATAAACTGGCAAAGACTCCAACCATGCATGAGAATTAGGTCTGCAAGGGGTAGATAGAATACACAATCCAACTAGTGCTGACTAGTAATAGTGCTGACACCAACCGAGCTAAAAAATTACAAAAAAATAGAAAAAGGAAAGAAAAGGGATTGCACCCGAAGTGTAGGATAATTCACTTTTACAATTTAGCTGGATGGAACCGTGTCAGACTTGTAGACATCTCCTGAAACTTTCCAGGAGACACAGTGGGTTTATAGGATTTCTGTCATTTGTATTTCTCCAAATTTGAAACATGTTTCTGTGGTTTATTGTCCAATTTCTAAGATAAATGGGTATCTGCTACTGAACTGGCTGTCAGAATATGAGCAAAGTGACATTTCAACAAAGCTATAAGACTTTTCCTTTTGTTAGCATTCAACAAACAGCTTCATTATGTCTTAGAGAGCTTTCAGTGCTGCATTGACACTGGAGTTGTTAAATTCTTGGAAAATAAATCAACCTTCATCTATATTAAAATTATGAAGTGTTGCATGTTACTATGCACAATGGTAGAAATCCATTTGATTTTGGAAAGTAGACATTTGTCACAGCAGACATTTTGACATTGTCTTCTTTGTTAAATAGCACAGGTGAAACCAATTTAATTAACAATGGCTCCATTCTATGATGTGCTCCTGTATCATGCCAGTAAGCCATCATTAACAATACCAAAGCCCTGGAACTAGCTCACTGTTACGCCCGGCCTGGGGGGAAACCGGAGCACAACATAAAGCAATGACTCCCCTCTTTCCCTGCTGAGAATGATGACCCGTGCCACAACAGGTGAGTTTAAAGCCAGCACCACTCAGCTCAGCATGGCACGGCACGGTCTGGTTGGGAGTCAGGCAAAGAGAAGGCGCAGAGTTGGCATGGGCGGGTATCATTTTAATATGGGCGCCATCAGACCCCGTTCAATCACCATCCATCACCTGGAACTGAACATACTAGAAAAACAGCACCACCCTCTGGCAGGGAGGAAAAACAGCACCACAATCACACAAAATACAAATACACATTATGACCCAGGGTTATAACACTCACCAAAATACAAAGCAGTATTTATTAATATTATTATTATTATTTAAACCTGTGCTTTTCCTCACAAAGAGTGGAGATATTATCTTGATGATTCTGGCAGCACATTTTACCAGCATATACTAATAAAGTAATAATAGTGTTAAAATACTTATCTCCCAGAATTTATCAAATATATTCTGTAAAATGCCCTTGAAATAAGTGCTAAATGTCTAGAAAAGTCAATGCTCATTATTAATGTGTTAATAATGAGAATTTGAATTCTAATCTAGCCACAACAATTACAGAATAAGACATTTCTATCATTTAAAGTTCAGAGAAAAAGACTGCTGACATTTTATATCCTTGACAAATTAACACGTGCAGACCAAATCAGTTTAGGTTTCAGCAATTTACCCTTTTTATGGCTGTGGACTCGTACTTCTACAGGCCGCACTGATGCGAAAGCATCGACCAGAAATGGGCTATTTGAAGGAAAAGGCACCAAACAGTGTGCATAATGTTCCAGGGTATGATAGATCACAAGGCATTGATGCACAAACAATTATCCATCATCTTTGAAGACTCTCTGGACAATCCAGTAAACCTTTCTCAACATTTCTCAAGCCATTTATTCTCAATTTCAGCTCATTTTTCTTCACACATAAAAAAAACTGCCTGTACGCATAGGGTATTTCATCTCTTCCCAGAACAGTTTCCCAAGAAAAAAATCTATACATGAGATGAAGTAAAAAATAAACCAAATCACTGCAGTTGTAGCATAAAGACAATGAAATCTGATTCTATGAAATTCTATAAAACATTGAAGATGTCTTATGGCAAAGAGCCTTTGTGGTTTTTGGAACTGAAGGATAAAATAAACAAGTTCTTGTAAGATCAAAATCAATCTTTGTCAAAGCTGATTTACGATGGGTTTGGAATCAAAACAGCATAGCTTGCTGGCACATTCAGTCACTGCAGTGAGCCAAACAGCAGCTGCAGGGCCCCAAAACAAACACCATGAAGTGTACAAATTGTAGTAGCATCTAACAGTGATGTTTGTAAATGCAAAAATTCCCACTACTTCTTTGAGTCATATCTTCATCAAATACGAACACATAGACACAATATACACATTTTTACATTCAGAGTAACTTACACATCGTGAGGATATCATTATCTCAGATGAAAATCATGAACATGTCCATTAATCTGTGCAGAAATACTTACAAAAAGACACTCTTTTTCCAGAAGTTTGCTGAGATCATCTTCTTTTTCCTTGAGTTAAGTTGAAGATCGCGTACTTTCCATGATGTGTTTCCGATCAAATCAGTATCAAAGTAATCCAGTGATAGTTGTCTGTTCATCTATGGGTACATTGCAAACAGGATCTGCTAATAGCCATTTTACTTTTACTTGATGGTCCAAGTCTTTAAACGGCCACTTACTGACTTTTGATTTATTCTAATCTATTAATGTTGGTGTTACTGAAATATCAAGTGGACTAAAGGTAGAACTGTATACTATAAAGTTATGAACACTGATAAAAGGTCCCAAAAGAATCCCAAATGTGAGGTGGATTCCTTTAGTACCTATTGATATATTGATCATGCTCTTCCTTATTTCAAGGTTGGCCTCCAGAAACATGGATATCCTCATGGATGAGAATTTCAGTGGTAACACCAGCAATGAAATAGGACCAGAAAGACTAGAAGGCAGCAAAAGACAAGGACTCAACCACAGTGACCCCCTGGACATGTTTGTAGGCTTGGAGCTTCTTCTTCAATTCAAACCTCTCTTCCTGCCTCTCTACTGCCTCATAGTGGTCGTGGCTGGTGTAGGAAACACCTTCCTGTTGGCTTGCATCTTGGCGGACAAGAAACTCCACAATGCCACCAACTTTTTCATCGGTAACTTAGCTGCTGGAGACCTGCTGATGTGTCTGAGTTGTGTTCCACTGACTGTGTCGTACGCCTTCGACAGCCATGGCTGGGCTTTTGGGAGACCCCTCTGCCACCTGGTCCCCTTGCTGCAATGTGCCACAGTGTTTGCATCAGTTCTTTCACTCACTGCCATCGCTGTGGACCGCTATATTGTTGTAGGTAAGGGACTAAACATAATTTTCACTGACCAGGCGTCATTTTTATACTCACGAGTAGTCTTTTTTAAACACACCATTTGTAGGATTTCAAAATGTGTTTCTCTGGAACCATATGGTGTTGGTATCCAAAAAGACTGTGGTAGACAGCAATGCATGCTGATTACTCCTCCCTCAGATCCATCCTGGGAATACTGAGATAAATGGGCATTATTCTGCAAATAAAAACGCATCTCATCAGAATAATTTGAAAGAGATGCTCTAAAACTATACAAATTCTGAACATGGTGACTTCAGTGTGTGGACTAATGTACTTCTTTGGTGGCAGTTGGCTATGATATGTCTGGGTTTTTTTCCCGTTCTGTCTCAGCTCACCCTGTACGGAGGAGGATCTCTGCGTGGGGTTGTGGTGCAGTGACTCTGGGTGTCTGGCTCATCTCTCTGGCCCTGGCTGCACCTCCGTCTCTCTACACGCGCTATCTGGACCTGAGACCCAGTGGCATCGACCTGGTTGTGTGTGAGGAGTTCTGGCCAAATAGTGGCAATCTGCGGCTGCTCTACTCCTGCTTCATACTCATAGCCTCCTATATGATCCCACTGCTGTCGGTCAGCGTATCCTACTGTGCCATCACTGTCAGCCTAAAACGCTATTCAGTACCTGGGGAGCCATCCAACAGCCAGCAGCGCTGGAGCCAAAGGAGGAAGAGGACCTTCTCTCTCCTGGTGGCCTCAGTGCTGGCCTTCGCCCTGTGTTGGATGCCCCTGCAGGTGAGTATTAGATTCAGACTAAAGTAAAGCCAAACTGCGAGGCATTCTGAGCTGGGCTATCTTTCCCCATTCCTCTTTATTTAACCTGTTCAGTGGAATTTGAGGTAGATCTTGATTTGGGAGTTAGGCATGAGATGTTGATCAAGTTTACATGGTTCTGTAGGTTCCCTGCTAGCAAATCATAAACTCGACAGCAGTGAAGTGATAAGTGAGCTTTAACTGTCTATGAGATGAACCACAAAAGCTTATCATCAGGTAATTGTGTCTACAAAACCAACATTAAGTCCACAATGAGCCATGCAGAAGCCTAACAGATTAGGATTTCATCATCATATTAATGGAAGAAGAGGGCAGAGAGGGTTACATGATGAAGTTAAGGTTGCGCAGACCTCGGGCTCCATTTCACAAAAGCATTTTGCAAGAACTGCCTACACGCTCACGCAAATGGTGGCAGCATGACATTTAATAGCTGACTGTCTTGTGCAAATTGCAGATACATTCGTGAGTACTGCAGGGCTGCAGTATGGCATTTGTTGTTATTAGTGAAGGGTGTCAAAATGAGCAAGAGGAAAAGTCGGCTTTAAGTTGACTGTATTTTAAAGAATGTAATAAAGATTCAGTTTAATTAAACACAACCAGGGCCGTAACACAGGTTTTTCCATGTCACTGTGTAGGTGCTGAACCTGATGCTGGACCTGGACCCGGACTTCCACATCATGGGGAAGCGCTACGTAAATGTCTTACAAGTCTGCTGTCATTTAGTGGCTATGAGCTCTGCATGTTACAACCCGTTCATCTACGCCTCACTGCACAGCAAGGTGCGCATGCACCTGAAAGGCTATCTCTGTCCTTGTCGCAATCGTCAGAGGGGGATGGTGGGAAGAGCGACGTCAAGGAGCTGATCTCCGAACAAGCCCGCTATGATACTTCTGCTGTAGCAGCTCCTGACCTGCAGAGCCCTGTCTTTATCCACAAGCTAACACCTGCACCCCTAACACCGATGTTAATGACTGGGATGTCCAGAAGAAAATAAGACAACTGCTCCACATTCATTCAAACCAGTTTTCTCCATGTATTTCCTGCATTTTGTGACTTCAAAATATTTGGTCCTCTCTTGTACAGTATCACCTGAGGCAGTGCTAAATACGGCCATTTATGACAAACAGGCGAAGAAACCGATCCGGACCAGACTGTAGTGTAGTATGATGATGAAGAAGATTAAGCCATCCATTGAGATCCCTGTGTTTTTCTTCGACTGCAGAGCTGCTGACTTGGACACTAAGCAGATTGTGTAGCTTTAAAAAAGCCCAACAGCGGCATAAACAGACCCTCAGGCTGAGGGGCTCTTTGGCAGACATGCTGGAGGCTGAGACCAGGGGTGGCCACACTGGTTACAGGGCCTGGTTATACTTAAACAGTAAACGATTGACTTCAGGGAGCTGACCGAACAATGAACTCTTCCCACCAGACATGGGTTACAGACCAAGAAGATGATGTGCAAAAGACACAATGTGATAGTTTTATTTTGTCTCTGGTTACTGAATGTCTTTACTTCATAATCTCATTCTTAATATCTGTAACTGTTGTAATTATTATTTACATAAAGTATAGTTATAAAGACAAATTATCGTTACTAAGACCAAGTAAGAGATTTAATGTAAATTGTATTTGTTTATTTATAATTTTAATTTAATAAAATAGTACTTTTTTTATGTCAAGTTCAGAGGTCACATTGGGCTGATCTTCGTAGTACGATTTTCGCAAGCAAGGAGACCCAAAGTGGGTTTCAAGATTATTCCCTTTGTTTCACGCAGCCAACGAGTTTTTACGATGAATCTGAAGAAACACGGAGCTTCAAATAAATCAGCAGAAAGGAACCCACTTGTGTCTGTTTCTGCTCCGAGGGAATTACAGTATCAGTTAAGTGTCTCTTGTTACATATCACCTACGTTATCTCAGATGTATTTTGAAATACACACTGCCTGATATTTTAAATGTTATTATGTAGTATTTGTTTTCTATGATTTGACTCCACAGTCTAACTTTGTGGATAAATGTGTTTGTGTTAATGTGCACAGTTTAGTGGGAAAGATTAATATGTACAGCAGTGGGAGATGAAATCTGCGGCTTATATGTCACCTTCAAACCTCTGTTTGTAAAAATTTAATCAGTACAAGATTCATAAAGGTGTTACCTGATGAACAACGTCTCAGTGATTTGGCTCTGTCTGGAAAGCAAGACTGACACAATAAACAACTTAACATTCAGAGCATGAACAATAAAGTCACCCATAAGCATCACTGTGCTGTTGCCCCTGCCATTCAGTTCCCATCAAGTGTGATTAATACTTTCTTTGTTTGTCACAGCCTGGCTATCAAGTACATTTTTGCTTCCTGTTAAAAGACTCACCAGAGAACTGGCTAATGTGATCTAAATTACATTGAAGCGGCATTCATTTGGTTCAATTAGTTATTCAGAGTTCTACACTTTTCATTATTCTTGCTGCTTATGATAAAAGGGATGTGTTTTTCTACTGTCAACTGGAAGGGTTGTAACAATGCAGTACGCACAATAAAAGTGTCATCGAGCAGGCCAGATTGTCCATAAACAAACCCGGTCGGCCCATTCCAAAATGCCAAAACACCATTTGTTTGGTCAGCCAACTGGCAGGAACAAAAGTACTCAGTGTAGCTCCTGTGCAAGCTAATAAGCCCAGCTCCCCAGCCAATACTGCTGATGCCAACTGTCACCTTTTAACAATCAGATTACTTTGCTCTCTGTTGCTCTGCAGCTAGGATGCCCTGGCTTTTCTCTTTAAGTAAACCTTGAGACTATATTCAGCTTCACGCAATTAGAATTGTTCCCCCGATGCTCTTTATGAAAGGGTCTGTAAGAGTTATAGTTTTGTTTATAAGGACAGATGACAATTGTTTGAAAGGTGAATTTCACCTTCTTCCAATGCCATGCTCAATGCCAATGGGTTAAAGCCCATCGGAAGTTAATATGATTAAATAAGCAGCTATCAAAGTTCATGTTCAAAGTTCAAAGAAAGACATCCTTAGTTATTTTCATATTATTTATCAAGACATTAACTCTCAAAAACTCTGCTAATTTGCGTCATCATAACTTTGCTTCAATCAAAACTTGATTGTGATTGCCAGTTGTAGTAACAACCCCACAAATCACATTTTGATTACAAATATTGCTACATCCTGATTGGTGCATGGACCTAATCCAACAGAGCCCCGCCCATCTTTGAGCTAGTTAGAAGAGCACAGGAAATACAGAAATCTTTAAAGTGAAACAGCCACAACTCTTCACACTTTAGCAGAAGATTGGGCAGTAATGCAGGACCCAATCGCTCTGATGTTTTGTAATTATAAGAACTAGATACTGGACTCAAAGATGGCACCCACTCACCTGTGTGAAAATTGCATTGACTGTAGTGATTTCATTGTAATAGCATAATGGAGTTGCAAGACGGCTCACTGTTAATAAAAAAATGGGTCATCATTATATAGCCACATTCAGTCAAAACATTGAATGATGACATGAGGTTCGTGTATCAATACAGTAAGTGAGATGTTATAGCTTTGTTTCCACCTTCTCCAAAACTACAGCAGTGGCCACATTTTTGTTCATAAAGGCCAAAAATTCACAAGGAACAAACATCTCGAGCAGGTTAATCAAGCCCGAGTTTTGCACTACTGGTGTAAAAGCCCAATTTTACCGTATTATTCTTCTGCCTCTCACAGTCATTAGACATAAGCAGATGATGCCTTTATACTACGCCTGTAATAAATGCAGAGTGCACTTAAACAACACAATGCAAAACAAAAAACAAACAAGAACAAAACACATGACATGTTATTTTTGGAAAGTTGAGAGCTCTGATGATTTTTCACAGCCACTTCAGTTGTTTGGATAAGGCTAAGAGCTGCATGGGTTCATTTGTTTCATATTAAAATAGATCGATACACAAACTTTGGTGTTTCGACTGACACATTCTGGCTAAGACCTGTTTGTATAAACAAACTAAGCTCCTTACCATGAGGATTTAGACATGCTAGTTCCTTGGGCTACCAGACATATTTCATTTTAACCATCTTAAACGATGGGCTATGACAGAGTGAAAAAGTGTTACATGAAAATGGGAATATTCAAAATACAATGCAGGCAATCATTTTGATAAAATGGACCATAAAATGATCACCATGACTGGAAATTGGGTATTGCTGTAACACTGTAAATTCAAATCTCAAATATCTGACACGGGTATCCTGTAAGAAAGTTGTTTTGTGTGTATTTGAGCTATTGAAAGAGAAACAAAATAATTGTGGTTTTGTCTTTTATAGGTTACCAAATTGTTTATGTGCTTGTCTTGCTTCCTGTTTGTGAACACTGTAGGAAATTTTTTGTGTCTTTTATGTTAGTTTTGTACTACACTTATTAAATACCCTAAATGATGGCCTGAAAGTTATTACGAGTAGATTTTAGAGGTCAGAGGTTTAGAGGTTAGATTTTGTCACAAACTGGCTCAGAAAATGTGACAAGGAGGAAGTCCAGGCAAGAGATTTACTTAAAATTAGAGTGAGTCAGTTTTCTGTACAATAGCACTACCACATATTCCACCTTTAGGCAGCTTATAATGGACAGTTTTTATTAAAACTTTTCAAAAGGTGTTCATTCAACTATATGTTTATTATTAAGTTCAGTGTTAGTATTGGTGTTGTACTGGACTGCATTATATTTAAATGAGTTTTTAATATTCTAACACCATCATGTTTGTAACAGTTTTGAGACCTTAAGGGAACTGTAGAGTTGAGTGATAAGTCTATATGGGTATGAGCAGCCCTTTTATAATTACACTATTGATTAGTGCAGCTAAGCACTAAGCAAGTTATTCAACCTAATTCTGCTACTACTTTTGTCCACAGTCTACTGTTTTTGGTCTGTATATTTAATTTACATATTGCATATTGCTCTACCTGAGGTTTCTCCTTCTTTTTCTATTAGTTTGTGTTTCTTTTGTTTTTCAATATCCAACTAAAGGGTTTAAGGATAGAGGATATCATATGTAGTACAGCTTGTAAAGCCGGCTCAGGCAAAGTTGTGATGGGCTATGGGATTTAATTGACATGTCTATATTCTTAACAGATATAATAATAATAATAATACAAAAACACTATTAATTATGTAATAAACACAGTCTATTCAGCTGAGCAGTGCAAACAAATTCCATACATATATGATAAGTACTCATACTTTACAAGGAACTCAAATGTACACAACAAAACAGATGTTTAAACATTTATGGTGTATATTTGAGAACGGTGATTTACTGTAATTTAACTGTGACAGCCTGCATGTCTGTTGTTACAGTACATAGTGAAAATTGAATATCCTGCTTATTGTTTTGCTAATGAAATATCAAATCTAATGATAAACCACTTTGGGTTTGTGGTTCAGGAATGCATGAGGTCTTGGACAAATTGAGTTTGATTATTAAGACATGCTGTTTCAGTAAAGACACACTTAATAATAGCACTGGGAGCAGCAGGAGAGCGGCTGTTCAATAGGAATACTAACTGATGCAGTGATTGTTCATGACAAGAGAGGTTATTAAAAACTATTTTTCACTGCATGCTGTTTTGTATGCGTCACAATCAGCTGAATGATAAAATAACTTTAGTCTAAGAATAGCTTGTAATGAATTTAGACCATCCCTGCATTATGAGGCTATGAGTCAGAACAGAAATCAATTAAACCATATTGTTTTCCCAAGGAGTGCGGCTACAGCCTGAGTCCGCTCATTAAAAACTGAGTATGGAAAAAATTGATCTGTAATATCTTGGCCCTAATGGCACAGGATGATGGACTGCAGCTTCGGTTTCTTTAAACTTGAATGCCTTTTAACATTTGCAAATATGGAGTCACTTTTCTAAGTAGTACTCCTTCAAATTGCCTCGAGCTTTGAATGGTAAGCGTATCGAGTGGAAATAATAGAGTGAGGGAAGGTGTGAAAGTAAACTTAGATGTGAGCTTATAACTTATCATTTATTCATATGTTAATAATTTATTAATTCATAAATCATTTGATTGTATACGTAATACTATTTAGTAATTATATACTTATGTAGTTACTTTAATTACTTAATAGTTCCAGTTTTGTATGTGTCTCTAGTTATGAACTCTCACCTAGTATTACGTCTTTATGTTTTTTATGGGTTTATGTTAAAGCAACATGACTCCATGTGAGGTCAAGGGGTTAGCAAAATGCATATACTTACCAGATGTGCATTAAGGGTGTTTTTAAACTGTTGAACCATGTTAAACTGACCAATAGAAAAGAGTTTCTTTGTTTGCAGAATGCTATAAAAGCTGCATTCTTGCATCTTCTCTTCGAGATATCTGATGATTTCTGATTGCCTCCTATTGTACAATAAATGCCTTTTCAACGACCTGAACGTGTTTCATGTGTCTTTTGTTCAACTTAAGAGTATAAGCAGTTTAACCACGATAAAGGACATCTTCTGAGAACCTTTCACAATGAAAGAGTCTTTTCTTTATTCCCTTTTGGTTTTATTGTCTTTTAATGGCTGGCATTATTCTTTTTTTTTTTTCAACAGATCCCATGAGAGGACCAAAACCAACAATGCATTAGACTCATTCCTCTCGTTACTTTCCTACTTCCCTAAATGGTCTGTGGCCATTTTCTTTCCGCTGAAGATGTAAATATTAACTGCCATTTTAGTTTGGAAAATAACAAATGCTCTATTTCTGACAGCAGGACGATTTACCGTTTGACAAAGTAAGCACAGTTCCCACATGTTACTCAGTGGCCCATTTATGCTGTTTTTATATAGTTTCTGAACAACAATAAATGTCTATGGCACAAAGGAATAAGCTATAGAAGACTTTGTCTACACAGACAACACTTGTATAGGATCAATTCATTGGTTTTGGTATTCTTATGGGATTTGTTGAAAAACACTGAGCAAAAATGAGCTTTTCTGCAACCCTGTCTCCCTAAAATAAATTGCATACAGCAAACCTGCAAAAGCAAATGTGTTTTGAAAGAAGGTTATGGCACCCGGGGTGCGTTTTTATCAACATAATGAGGGGACATTTTAATGGACGTATCTGCAAAGTCGCACAAACATTTCAGCAAAATGTTCACTCACGACATATCTCATTTGTTTTTCTACAATGTCAGCTCATCTTGGACTGGAAAAAACATTGCCAGTGAACATAATCCAGGCAGCAATTATGTTTCCCCTGAAGCGGAGAAACATTTTAGTGGTATATAAGCTAGTTTTCATGAGACAGGGTTGCTGTAAACCATATATAGACCACGGACCCAGCAGTATAGACTTTGAAAAAAAGAGAACTAGTTGTACAAATCTTGGCAGAGATCATACTGGTTACATGCCAAGTGCTCAGCTGGTGATGTATTGATGTGCCCTACAAAGAGTTCTATCGATGCATGAGAGCCAGTGTTATTAATGTAGAAAATATAAAACAAAGCCTTCATATTGTTGAATCACTTTCTCCCTCTTTCTTTCTGTTTCTTTTGCTCATTCGTTGCCTGTCTGCCTGCCTTAGTCTACCTATTGTAGATCAGATTTAAAGTACGTGTTTTAAGTTTTGCTCAAATCTTTTTGTTGTGGTAAATATACGTCAGGCAACATTTTTAACACGACTTCAGCTCAGTGTGTGTCTCTATTCCTCTCTCTCTCTCTCTCTCTCTCTCTCTCTCTCTCTCTCTCTCTCTCTCTCACTCTCTCTCTCACACACACACAGAGAT